>JAWZYT010002274.1:112500-146157 GCA_034508575.1 Petrolisthes manimaculis
CTTATTGAACACTGTATTGAGCATCTAACAATACAGTAGCTCATACAAATAGAATAGCAAAATCATTTCACTGCTTCGAAATGAACCTGAAACAATATGGTGAGATCAGAAAGGCAAACACACGAACAAGTCCAAACTATAATAAGAAGTTTTGTGAATACCGACCCAGTGCAGCAGGTCTTGTTGAAGTTTTTAATCCTATGACATACTGGTGAACCAATTACCGGTACACTCTTATCATCCTGTTTTTCATATTTGCTTGGGCTCGCTTAATCTTCAGTGAGGCTATCAGAAGCAAGCCTGGATACATATTTTAGATTTGTGAGTGAGTACGAGCAAGTCCAAACCCTGAGATATTTTGAATGAAGCCTCACTTGGCCAGCGAATCAGAAGGCTCAGTCAGTCAGTCCATCAGTCAGTCTTTCTCAGTCTCATTTATACTGTTAAGAAGGAGAGGTGTTTGATGTGCGATCCCGGGTGTTTGTGTGCGAGTGCGCGTGCGTGTGTGTTTTTTTTTGTCTACGCTTGAGTCAGTAAACCTCGTGATATTATATTAGCTCGTGTTCATCATGTTTGGTTAGTCAGTGATGTCAGTGTGGTTAGTCAGTGATGTCAGTGTGGTTAGTGAGTGATGTCAGTGTGGTTAGTGAGTGATGTCAGTGTGGTTAGTGAGTGATGTCAGTGTGGTTAGTGAGTGATGTCAGTGTGGTTAGTCAGTGATGTCAGTGTGGTTAGTCAGTGATGTCAGTGTGGTTAGTCAGTGATGTCAGTGTGGTTAGTGAGTGATGTCAGTGTGGTTAGTGAGTGATGTCAGTGTGGTTAGTGAGTGATGTCAGTGTGGTTAGTGAGTGATGTCAGTGTGGTTAGTGAGGTTAGTGAGTGATGTCAGTGTGGTTAGTCAGTGATGTCAGTGTGGTTAGTCAGTGATGTCAGTGTGGTTAGTCAGTGATGTCAGTGTGGTTAGTCAGTGATGTTTATAAAGTGTTCTGAATTCGTTAGTGGACTCTATGGAAAGGCCCAGCAAATGACCCTCAACCTCCACTCTCGCTAAGTTATAATTATTATTCATAGATTATTTCTGATGAATGACATATATTTTTTTTATTTCTTGCTGATTTGCTTAGTTTCGTAATTCTATAATGCACAATAAAAACTAATTATACAAAATTTACGCATAATCCCACACCTTCAATCATTGAATCCACTGAAGGTTTGCAATGTTATGGTAAATATTTTGGTAAATATTTTGGTAAAGTTTAAAATGAGCCACAGGAAGGGAAAATACAAACTTTCATAACTTTTTTTATTTTCATTATCCATGTTTCCCAGTTTTAATATGTTGAAAAAATCTGAGTGTAACAACAGTGCATAATGAATGACCTTGTTTAAGAGGCTGGATTGAGGGTTAAAACAAGTAAACAACACATTAATCCATTGTTGCGTAATTATCATCACAGGACGCAAAACAAACTATTATTCCCAGTGACGTATTTGTTTTAAGAGTTCCCTATTTACCTTTAGTACAGTACAAGCCCCAATACTCAGAGGGGAACGATGCTGCTAAAAGCCATGTAGGAAATTAGGTTACATAAGTGAATTTAGTCCCGAGTAATTTCTTATTTCTTAGTCAGCCGTACGAGTTTGACATGACTAAAGGAATTGTAGTCAGACTTTTGGAGGTTAGTGAGTCCATGGTCGAGGAATACCTTGGCCATGCATGAGTGAGTCCTTCAAACATTACCACGAAGCACCAAATACCCTTGAAGGAGCTTGTTTCGTTTCGTGTCGTAGTCGGGAGGAATCAGAAGCCACCAGCAGGTCTCATAAACGATCACAGGGTCCCTTTAAGGTGGTAATTCGTATTTGGTACATTGGAGTGCCTTGATTCCTCCAAAATATGCTAGGAAACAGGATCAGAAGAGCAACAATAATGGTGATCTATTGCTTTGTGGGACGATTAAGAAGGTGATTCACTTTTGTTACATTGGCGTGCCTTGATTCCTCCAAAATATGCAAGGAAATAGAATCAGATGAACAAAATTGATGGTGTTCTGTTGCTTGGAATAATTTGGAGGATTCAATTGCTCCGAAATTTACCAACACAAAACTTCCTCCTTAAATCATCCCTTACCCTCGTTTCGTATAGGCTAATAAAACTCTTGATATCGTACGGTGCAACTCGTTACTCGTAAACCTGTAATCCGATTGTACCAGAATTCGCCTTGTTTTCCCGTTTAGCTCATTTTAATCGTTCCTTTGATCTTAAAATAAATGAGGTTATTGCGCTATGATACGCCGTTTTAACTCTCTCAGGGTTACACACACACACACACACACACACACACACACACACACAGAAAATGCATAATTAATATACAAGTTGTTTCATACCAAGGTAATCACTAACTCTTTACAATAATGTTTTTATCATAAATATATTCATCAGCAAACTTTAAGCCAACAATCTCTTTCGTTATCCACCTTTTGTTTCCTTTACCTTCATCATTCATTCATTCTTTATCTAACTCACCCACTCATTTCATTCATTCTCATCCTTCCCTGTTTCCCTTTCCTTCATTATTCATTCTTCATCTAACTCACCCACTCATTTCATTCATTTTCATCCTTCCTTTTTGTCTCTCTCCTCCTCATCCTTTTGTTTCCTTTACCATCATTCATTCATTCTTTATCTAACTCACCCACTCATTTCATTCATTCTCATCCTTCCCTCTGTCTCTCTCTCTCCCTCATCCTGCTATTTCATCTTATTCCTCTTTCTCCTTTTCATGTTTCTCTCTGTTTCCCCCTCATCCTATTAATATGCTCCGTCTCGCTCCCACTTCTCCATTCCTATGAAATCACTGTAACTTCAATTAATCGCTTAATCTGATTACCGACTGACTAATGCACAGCTTTTATATATTACTCAGCCATGACTTTCAGAGAAGTAAGTGAATTTGCCAAGGAGAGGAAAAGTTTTACATTCTGAAGTAGGCAAATAATACTTTTGTTAGTATCATGAGTTGTTTAAGTTAGATATGATTCAAATATGTTAGCTTGGGTTAAGTTAAGTTAGGTTAGATTAGGGTTAGGTTAGGTTAGATTAGGGTTGGGTTAGGTTGAATTAAATTTGGCTTTGGTTTGGCTAAATTATTCGAGATCAGGTTGTATTTGTATTGATTAGATTTGCTTAGATTATAATTATTATGAAGGTATTGGAGATTATGCAAGGGGAGGTTATTATCTGATGATTAGGACTGGCAAGAGAAACAGGGGGAGATTGCTTTCACAGGGACGGGAAAAGGACAATACAATACCTCCACTGTAAACAACAATAATATCAACAATAACACTACCCTTCACTGTAAACAACAATAATATCAACAATAACACTACCCTTCACTGTAAACAACAATAATATCAACAATAACACTACCCTTCACTGTAAACAACAATATCAACAATAACACTACCCTTCACTGTAAACAACAACAATATCAACAATAACACTACCCTTCACTGTAAATAACAACAATATCAACAATAACACTACCCTTCACTGTAAACAACAATAATATCAACAATAACACTACCCTTCACTGTAAACAACAATAATATCAACAATAACACTACCCTTCACTGTAAACAACAACAATATCAACAATAACACTACCCTTCACTGTAAATAACAATAATATCAACAATAACACTACCCTTCACTGTAAACAACAACAATATCAACAATAACACTACCCTTCACTGTAAATAACAACAATATCAACAATAACACTACCCTTCACTGTAAACAACAACAATATCAACAATAACACTACCCTCCACTGTAAACAACAACAATATCAACAATAACACTACCCTTCACTGTAAACAACAACAATATCAACAATAACACTACCCTCCACTGTAAACAACAACAATATCAACAATAACAATACCCTCCACCAGAAGTTAATGTAATTAGTTAATCTATATCGAAGGATTTAATTTTATTTGTTTCGTGGGAGTATTTCTTTCCTGTTTACGGGGGGAAATTTTGTGTTGGTAGGTAGATCTGGAGCAACTGAATCCCCTAAACTCCTCCAAGCAACAGAACACCATCATTTGTGTTCATATGATTCTATTTCCTGGCATATATTGGAGGAATCAAGGCACTCCAATGTAACAAACGTGAAATTACCTCCTTAATTAAATAATCGTCTCACAAATGCTCTCGTGGGAAGACTAACCTACTCGTGTTTATGTTTCATACTCGTGTTAGAACGATATAATTCCGTCTGTTGGTGTGAATTTCCTTCTCGTAATGGAAAAAAAAAGTTACACGAGTAAGAATCATTACACGACTCTCTGGTGGATAACATTGACCTCTGATGGATTGAGAATACTGGTAGTTTTGTTGTTGTTGTGTGTGTGTATGTGTGTGTTTGTGTTTGTGTTTGTGTTTGTGTGTGTGTGTGTGTGTGTGTGTGTGTGTGTGTGTGTGTGTGTGTGTGTTTTGAGCGTGTGTGTGTGTGTGTGTGTTTCTGTGTTTGAGCGTGTGTGTGTGTGTGTGTGTGTGTGTGTGTAGGTCGACTCTGGAACGTTTAAGTACCATATTTATTTTCTCGCCATTTTACCACAAACTGGAATAATCTGTAGCTCTCTAAACAACAGAAGACAACCATCGAAATTGTCACACATAGAAACCATTCAGAAGGAGTCTATCTATCAAACTCTTCAGACTTACTGTTCTCTGTCTGTCTGTCTGTCTGTCTGTCTCTGTTTTTCTGTCTGTTTTTCTGTCTGTTTTTCTCTCTCTCTCTTACTCTCTCTCTTACCCACTCTCTCTTACCCACTCTCTCTTACCCACTCTCTCTTACCCACTCTCTCTTACCCACTCTCTCTTACCCACTCTCTCTTACCCACTCTCTCTTACCCACTCTCTCTTACCCACTCTCTCTTACTCTCTCTCTTACTCTCTCCAGAAGACATCGTGCATACAGAGTGAGGCATGCATAGTCGAGGCACCTCACCAAGACCCAAGCATTAGCATACATATGAAGCCTAAACAGTTAATACTCACTCATCATTAATAGTTATATAATGACATGACTCTATCTCGGTTAGTGGAAAGCCTAATCATTATATTAAACCAGAGTGGCTATAAATACTCTCAGACTTGTCAATAAGGATTAGAGTTTCTGTACTATTCCCATTGACAGTCTTGACGACACAGCACCAGATTTAATTAATATAATCCATGTAAAATAATATGAAACAACAGTGGAGTAAACTATAAAATTATAAATATATATTGCATTATATACTCTGGGTTATCTCTGTGTGTAAGTTTTCGTCTACTGTATCAACATAAGCATTTAATAACCCGTCGTGTAAATTCCCATGAACTGTAAGTAGATTTTATTATTTGTCTTCGTCATCATTGTCTAAACATCTAAAGTAATATATCTATCATCTGTTGACTTGGAAGGTTAGCGTCAACTCTCGTATTCAAGTTTCTCCTTTTGACCCATTGTTATCCTCCAGGGTTGAACAGTTTAGCCGAGGATGGTCACATAAACGAAGGGACACACCAACACACAGACACACAAGGAATGACAAAAAGAAAAAAGAAAAATCAACACACAGTCCTTTCATTTCCAGCATAATTTTCCAGGTCACTTTTCTCTCCTCTTCTCTCTCTCCTCTTCTCTCTCTCCTCTTCTCTCTCTCCTCTTCTCTCTCTCCTCTTCTCTCTCCTCTTCTCTCTTCTTCTCTCTTCTTCTCTTATCTCTCCTCTTATCTCTCCTCTTATCTCTCCTCTTCCCTCTCTCCTCTTCTCTCTCACCTCTTCTCTCTCACCTCTTTTCTCTCTCCTACCACCTTCTCTCACCTCTTCTCTCTCCTCTTCTCTCTCTCCTCTTCTCTCTCTCCTCTTCTCTCACTCATCCTGCCATCTTCAGCACTTGCTTAAAAAACTTCTGGTTCCGTAATTACTCGCTAACTTTTCAGATGTTGGTTGTTCTTATAAAAAACCTGAGGAACTTTTTAATATGATATAATATTCCCTTTGATTTAATTTTTGAGAGTACTCGAGGAACATTATATAATTCTTGTACATCGGATATTTTCTCTTCCGAATTATTATCAATTTATAATAGAACTGATAATGATAATAATAATGACGATAAATTGTTGTACCAAACATATGATAAGATATAATGCGTTTTTAAAATAAATTGTTTGCATCTCTCACTTCTACACACACACACTCTCTCTCTCTCTCTCTCTCTCTCTCTCTTCATTTCTTTTCTTATCTCTTCATTTAGTTATACATATCCCTCTCTCATCCTTGATCCCCCTTTTCCCTCCCTATATAATAATACCTAATCCCGTCTGTATCTCTCATCTCCATACATACATCCTCCTCCCACCATCTGTTTCTCCATATTATATCCTGCATGTCTGCCTTCCACCTGCCTGCCTCCTCCTCTGCTTGCTTGCTTGGCTTGGTTTGATGTCTCTATTCCCCTATATTCACTTTAATACTCCCTTATTGTGTGTGTATGCATGTGTGTGTGTGTGTGAGAGAGAGAGAGAGAGAGAGAGAGAGAGAGAGAGAGAGAGAGAGAGAGAGAGAGAGAGAGAGAGAGAGAGAGAGAGAGAGAGAGAGAGAGAGAGGATGTGTGTATATGCGTGTGTGTGTGTGTAGGATGTGCATGTATGTGAGAAGATGAGTGTGTGAGAGTGTGTATGTGAGACGATGTATGTGTATGTGCATGTAAGTATGAGGATGAGTGTGTGTGTGTGTGCATGCATGTGAGAGGATGAGTGTGTGTGTGTATGTGAGAGGATGAATGTGTGTATGAGTGTGTGTGTGTATTATTTTCGTTATATACAACTTTATAAACTTTTAGAATATTGTACAATCTCATATTCAGTAAAAAAAATCCTGCCAATAATTAACAAACACCGAAAATATCACACCCATTTACCCACCCCTTACCCACCCATTTACCCACCCCTTACTCACCCCTTTACCCATCCCTTACCCATTTACACCCCCCAACATTATATACTGTGAAATTTGTGGTATATGTTCCGTTTCTTCTTTGCTTGGATAAGATGGACTGTGTTTGGAATTTGTGCCCGCGACTGTACACAACACTGATGCTGTAAAAATAAAACCATCAGACACTGTAATTATAGGATGACATACATACACACATACACGACGATGTATGTAGCGTGAGTAACTGCACTTGCATAGCGACACTCACTGCATGCCTAGCAACACACACACACATTCACACACACCCACACACATATACACACGAAAACTAAAGCACACACACACACACAAACAAACACACAAACAACAGCACACACACACACACACAAACAACAGCACACACACACAACATACAACAGCACACACACACACACACACACACACACACAAACAACAGCACACACACACACAAACAACATCATAGACACACACACACACACACACAGACGCGGGGGAAGAAGCGAGTCTGATTGCAAAGAGAGGAAGAAGAAGAAGAAGAAGAAGAAGAAGAAGAGAGGAGAGGTAAACATCACATGAAGGAAATTATGACCTTACAAAAGTTTAATGGTGTGACGTGGAAATTATTCTTGGTTGTGTGGTGATTTGTGGATGGGGATGGTGCTATTTCTATCTCTACCTCTCTCTTTCTCTCTCTCTCTCTCCCTGTCTCTCCCTGTATCTCTCTCTTTCTGTTTCTGTCTGTTTCTGTCTGTCTGTCTCATTCACTCTCACTCTCCCTCCCTCTCTTTCTCCCTCTCCCTCCCTCCCTCTCCCTCTCCCCCTCTTTCCCTCCCTCTCCCCCTCTTTCCCTCCATCTCTCCCTCTCACTCTCCCTCCCCCTCTCATTTCCCCTCCCCTCCCTCCTCCTCTCCCTCTCTCCCCCTCTCCCTCTCTGCCTCCCTCCCCCTCCCTTCCTCCCTGCAATTTGTGAGTTATATTTGGATGGGTTAGTTGATTCAATTCACCTTCCTGACTCATGGGGTAAGAAGCAGAGTAAGGAGAGGATGAATCTGGTGTCGTTAAGGGGGTGCGGGAATAAGGGGACAGGATTAAGGGGGGTTTAGGGGGCGTGCAGAAGTAGGGGACAGGCTTAAGGGGGGTTTAGGAGGAGGGTTACTGGTTCCTCCTAACTAGTGCCATGAATCAGAAGACTCCATTGGTATTAATATATAGAGGATATTCTGTTTCGTGGCACTATTTGGAGGAATCATTACTATAACGCTAACACCTTTTTTTTCTCTCTCTCTCTCTGTCTCTCTCTCTTTCTCTTTCTCTCTCTTTCTCTTTCTCTCTCTTTCTCTTTCTCTCTCTTCTCTTTCTCTCTCTCTCTCTCTTTCTCTTTCTCTCTCTTTCTCTTTCTCTTTCTCTCTCTTTCTCTTTCACCTTCTCTCTCTCTCTCTCTCTCTCTCTCTCTCTCTCTCTCTTTTTTTTGAGAGAGAGAGAGAGAGACAGTGAGTGAGAGGTGTCAGACACTACAACACTCAACAGGAAAGACGTGACTGCTGCACCCGACAGTAACGAATGCACACACACACACACACACACACACACACACACACACACACACACACACTCACACACACACACACACACACACACACATTATCATGCTCTCAGAATCATAATCACATACTCATAATCACACACACACACACACACACACACACATACAATTATAACCACACACACACACAGACACACACACTATACACTCATAAACATACACATACACTTCTAACAACACACATACACTTCTAACAACACACATACACTTCTAATAACACACACACACACACTCACACACACACACACACTCACACACATATTATATACTCAAGATCATTCATACCCACAAACCTATGTATGTATGTATGTACCATATGTATTGTATGTATGTATGTATTGTATGTACTGTATAGGAAAGCCAAAAATTATGTGAGTCAACCCTTTCAAATCTGGAGCAAATGATTCCTCCAAACTATTCCAGGCAACAGGATACCATTATTTATTTTCATATGGGTCTGTTTTCCTGGCATATTTTGGAGGAATTAAATTATTCAAGTCTATAAGAGATATACCATTCCCTTTATTAACCATTATTTATTATCACTCTCTACGTATTAATTATCCCTTTAACCAATTATTTAATTTAATTCTACTTATTAATTATCCTTTAACCATTATTTATTTTCACTCTCTACCAATTAATTATCCCTTTATTAACCATTATTTATTTTCACTACGTATTAATTATCCCTTTAACCATTATTTATTATCACTCTCTACGTATTAATTATGACACACACACAGTCACCCACTTCCCTTCATTCTCCCCGACCTCACACACTCTCCTATATATAACATTTACACAATATATTATCAAATGCCAAATGAATTTATAATCTGCCGGAAACTGAATATTGCCTTGGCTAATATGCGTTAATTAAATCGGAGCTTGGAGCCACCACCGGCCACCACCTGTCCGGAAACGCCCCCCTCCCTGCCCCCCCCCCCCCCCCAGCCCCCACCCCCACAGCTAATTGATATGCGTGTCCTGATTATCGCTAGCCCAAATAGGGGACGCAACTATTTTAGCTATTTATTATTATATATTAAAATTATTATTATTATTATTATTATTATTTTTTTTTTTTGTGGCTATAGGGGAGGGCGGGTGTTTTGCTTTGATTTATGAGGGCACTTGCCTTTGTGGATGTGTGTGTGTGTTTGTGTGTGTGTGTGTGTGAATATGAGAATATGTTTTTCTGTGTAATCAGCGTTGTTGTTGTTTTATTTTAATAATAATAATATTATTATTGTTGTTGTTGTTGTTGTCACTAATATCTTTAGCATAGTATAATATGAGAATCTAATAAGAATAACAATAATACCATATTAAATTCTAATAATGAAATAACCAGACTATGACATCACCTCTATACCATTATTATTTACAGTTCCTAGAAGCAGCGAACAAAAAAGTTACATTAAAAACTAATTTGACGAAACAGGCCTCCCTCCGCTTTCCTTTACACAACATTACATGATATAATAGATTCTAAAAATGTGTTAAACTGATAAATAAGCAATGGCGAGCCAGGAGAGTAGGAAGCCAATATTACAAGATTAAACCAATATATTATAATTATCATTATTTGGCCGAGAAAATGTTGATGATATAATTATGTGTGTGTAATTTTTATTTCAAAATAGTAATAATAATTATAATAATTATAATAATAATCATAATAATAATGATAATAACAATAATAATAATAATTATAATAATAATAACAATAACAATAATAATAATAATAATAATAATAATAATAATAATAATAGTAATACGTTACTTCTTTTTCTACTACTACTTCTTTTTCTACTACAACCATTTCTTTTTCTACTACTACTACTACTGACAATAATAATGATAATAATAATAATATATTCATTATCATTAGTCATTATCCTAATCAAGCAAAAGTTTTCTCAAGGTAAAAGATAATCCTCGACCACCATTTCTCTTCTTCACCTTCACTCCTTCCTTTCCTCGTTTTCTGTTTACTTTCCTCTCTCATCTCCTTCCTAAACAATTATTATCTCTCCGGCCCTCTCTCATCTCCTTCCTCCCTCCCTCTACATCTTCTCCTTCCTTCTCCATCTTCCCCCTCACTCTCCATCAACTCTTCCCCTCTCCATATGTACTCTCCCTCCCCCTCCATCCTCTCCCTCCTTCCCTCTCCATCTTCTCTCTTCCTCTCACCCCCTCAATGTGTTTATGCCACACCAACTTTTCTCTTCATTGCCCTCCCCTCTCTCTCTCTCTCTCTCTCTCTCTCTCTCCTCTCTCTCTCTCTCTCTCTCTCTCTCTCTCTCTCTCTCTCTCTCTCTCTCTCTCTCTCTTATTCATCATGCTTGCTGTCCCTCCTCCCTCGTCCTACTTCCAGGATCTTCCAGACATAGGACGTTTTTTTTTTTGTCAAATCCCTCTCTCTCCCACAACTCTCCCTCTCTCCTCCACCTCCCCCTCCTTCATTCTCACCCAATCAAACTCCCCTCCCCCCACCCCCACCTTCCTTCCCACCCACCCACCCAATCTCAGCCCCCCCCAAGGGAGCAATAGTGGCCCAGAGAGAAAGATATATATGAGTGTGGAGTTGGTGGTCGCCTGGCTGAAGGGATATATTGCTGACACTCAATAAAGCTTCGAGCCTTTATGGAGGAGATCTAGTGATAAATTTGTCAGTCTTCCCCTCTAGCCTCCTTACATTCTCCTCTCTCTCTCTCTCTCTCTCTCTCTCTCTCTCTCTCTCTCTCTCTCTCTCTCTCTCTCTCTCTCTCTCTCTCTCTCTCTCTCTCTCTCTCGTCATAAATAAAGTAGACCATCCATTAGAAAATTTATACAGTAGTCCTGAATACTAAAAATTCTCTTTGCTCTGGTTACCTTTGAGGGGGTGCGGGAGTAGGGGGACAGGCTTGGGGGTGGGGTGGTTTAGGGGTGGGTGGGAGTAGGGGGATAGGCTTGGGGCTGGGGTGGTTTATGGGTTTGGGGGAGTTAAGGGGTTGCGGGAATAGGGGACATGCTTTCTACACTCCCCCCCCCCCAAGCCTGTCCCCTTATTCCCATACCTCCTAAATTAAGGGAAGATGCACTTGTTGATAAACTGGAAGACTACTGATTCCTCCTTACTATGCCAGGAAACAGTTTGGAGGAATCATAGTCCTTCCAAGTTTAGATAAGTCCATTTGACATTTAATTAAGGGGGGTCATTGGGTAATACAGTGTTGGTAAATCTGGATTGATTGATGGATATTAGGCGCCTCAACATCGAGGTCCTATAGCGGCATAAAAAGGTGATAGAGAGGTGTGACAGCAAGAAGGAAGGAAATAAAATGAAAAGAGGAACAGTTGAAGAACTGAAAGATGGGAACCATTTAGTCTGGTCTCTCACTAGCGACCTTCCTAGCATTGGTATATCTGGAGTAAACTGCTGATTCCTTCAATGAAAAGGCCACCATTATTTTTATTCATCTGTCATTTATTCATTTTAGCATGCTTTGGAGGAATCAAGGCACTCTAATGTACAGTCATGGCTGATAGTGCTGGACCAAGGAGTGTTGGGAAGCAACTGATCAGAGTTCAAACCAAGTGAATTTTCCCAAACCTTACTCAACGTTGAGAGGTTTAGAAGACTCACCTTTTTTTAACTCTGTTCAGTTGCTCTCCACCACTCCTTTATCCCTGGTCCAGCACTATCAGCCAGGGAGGTACAGTTGTAGGCACTTGAATGAAACAGGCACACACTTCAAACACAACCTGATCAAGCACACACACACACACACACACCACACACACACACACACACACACACACACACACACACACACACACACACACACACACACACACACCACACACACACAACACACACACACACCACACACACACACACACACACACACACACACACACACACACACACACACACACCACACACACACACACCCACACACACACACACACACACACACACACACACACACACACACACACACACACACACACACACACACACACACACACAACACACACACACACACACACACACACACACACACACACACACACACACACACACACACACACACACACACACACACACACACCACACACACATCATCATCATCATCATCAAACTCTCACACATACACACACACACCATCAAAGTCAAACAAACACACACACACACATCACCTGCATGTGTGTGTGTGTGTGTATGAAGAAGAAAAAGGTGTTGACGGAGGAGAAACTACGAGAAGAAAATGCGGGAGCAAATACGAGAGGGAATGTGGGAGGAAATATAGGAGGGTGTGGAAGGAAATGTGGGAGGAAATGTGTGTGGAAATGCGGTAGGAAATGCGTGAGGAAATGCGGTAGGAAATGCGTGAGGAAATGCGTGAGGAAATGCGTGAGGAAATGCGTTAGGAAATGCGTTAGGAAATGCGGGTAGGAAATGCGTGAGGAAATGCGGTAGGAAATGCGTGAGGAAATGCGTGAGGAAATGCGGTAGGAAATGCGTGAGGAAAATGCGGTAGGAAATGCGTGAGGAAATGCGTGAGGGAAATGCGGTAGGAAATGCGTGAGGAAATGCGTGAGGAAATGCGTGAGGAAATGCGGTAGGAAATGCGTGAGGAAATGCGGTAGGAAATGGTGTAGTAGGTAGGGCAGGCGTGAGGTAACAGCCCCTCACCTTTATCACTCTTGAAACATTCAGTACTTTAGCTGACACTTCCCCTCCCTCACCCCCTCCCTCACTTTTCCCTCACCCCTCCCTCACTTCTCCCTTACCCCTCCCTCACTTTTCCCTCATCCCTCTCCCTCACTTTTCCCTCATCCCTCTCCCTCACTCCCCTCTCCCTCACTCCCCTCTCCCTCACTCCTCTCATACCCCTCCACTCCCTCATCCCTCCCTCCACTCCCTCACCCCTCCCCTCTCTCACCCCTCCCCTGCCTCACCCCTCCCCTCTCTCACCCCTCCCCTGCCTCACCCCTCCCTTATACCTCTCTTACCCCTCCCTTATACATCTCTTTTCCCTCCTTACCCATCACCCCTCTTCTCCCTCACCCCTCCAGTCAAGCAAATTTCGAATCGTATTATAATAATTTTAATAATGATAATAATAATAATAACAGTGATAACAATAATAATTACAACAACATTAACAATAACAAAAATAACAATCACAACAACAGCAACAACAATAATAATAATAAAAGCCAAATCAAATAGACCCAGACAAAGCCAAGCCAAACCATATGTCAAAACAAGAGTCTCAAATCGAAATGTCCCTGAATCAAAGCAGTAATAGTATTGTTATAAGTAGTGTAGGCAAGTGGAGGAGAGAGAAAAATTGCAGTCAGTCTACTGTATTGTACTGTATCTTGCTCTCTCTCATTCATGCAGTAAAAGTAGCTAGTAGTGTAGGCAAGTGGAGGAGAGAGGAAAGTTGCAGTCAGTCTACTGTATTGTACTGCATCTAGCTCTCTCTCATTCAAGCAGTAATAGTAGTTAGTAGTGTAGGCAAGTGGAGGAGAGAGGAAAAGTTGCAGTCAGTCTACTGTATTGTACTGCATCTTGCTCTCTCTCATTCATGTCCTGGATTTGTTATTGCCTTGTTGGGTCATGTGTTACAGGGAAGAGTGTGTGTGTCTATGGGGGTGGGGGGGGGGTGAGGGGGAGAGTGAGTGTATGTGTGTGTGTGGGGGGGGGTGAGTGTTTGTGTGTGTGTATATTAATTTTCGTGTTTGTACGTGGTGTGTGAGTGCGTGCATGTGTGTTTATGTGTGTGAGTGTTTGTAAGTGTGTGTGTGTGTGTATTAGTTTTCCTCAGCATATTCGTGTTTTTTGTACGTGGTGTGTGTATTGGTAAATGTGTGTGTGTGTGTTTGTAAATGTGTGTGTGAGTATGTGTGACTGCGTGCATGTATGTGTGAGTTAGGTTTCGCAAGTATCTTCGTGTGTGTGTGTGTGTGTGTGTGTGTGTGTGTGTGTGTGTGTGTGTGTGTATCAATATCCCCAGGTGTTCGCTGCTCACACTTTTCACTTCCAGCAGTTCCCTCACACCTGCACCTTGGGGTCGGGGGGGGAGGGGAGGGGGGTCAAGGAGAGCGGAAAGGAGTGGAAAGGAAATAGGTAGGACAGGGACGAAGAGGAGAGGAAAGAAAAAAATGATAGGGAGAGGGAAGAGGGACTAGGTAGGTATAGGTGTGAAAGAAAAAAAAGAGAGTGAGGGGGAAAGGGGTGTGAGAGTGGGGGGGGGGAGAGGGAGGGATGTGAGAGAGTGGGGGGGGGGGGGGGAGAGGGACGGATGAGAGAGAAAGACAGGATCGAATAAAGTAAGGGAGGAAGGTAGGGAAGAGAAGTCGAGGAAAGAGAAAGGGAGGGGTGAGTAAAAAGGAGGAGTGGGAAGATGAGAGGAGACAATACATGGATTAAACAGCCATAAAATGTAAATAAATTTGTGTAATGTATATAACTGTTTGTGTAGTTAGGCATTTAAAATTTATGTATTTAGTTATTATACTTTTATGTCAAAGATAGTTCTCAGTAGCCCTACTGATGCTCCTGACTGAATAATGTATCCAATACTAAAAAAAAAAAAAAAAAAAAAAAAAAGAGAAAGGGAGGGGTGAGTAAAAAGGAGGAGGAGAGTTACAAGGAGTTACAAGAAGAAGAGACGAGGGAGAAATGAGGGAAGATAGAAAGAGTAGAGATGAGAAGAGACGGGGAAGAAGGGATGATGGAAGAAGTAAGAGAGAAGAAAAAAAGAGGTTGAGGAAGGAGAGGAGAGGCAGAAAAGGAAATGAGAAAGGGTAAAACAAGAAAATGAGAAAAAAAGCGAAGGCGAGAGAGAAAAATGGAAGAGGAAGAGATAGAGAGACCAAGAGAAAAATAGTGAGGGAGATAATGAGGGAGTGAGGGAGTGAGGGAGTGATGGAGTGAGGGAGAGAGTGAGGGAGAGAGAAACGAAGAGAAAATACAGAGTGAGGGAGAGAGTAAGAGAATGAGAGAGAGTGAGAGAGAGTAAGAGAGTGAGAGACAGAAAGAGAGTTTGTGAGAGAGTGAGTGAGAGAGAGTGAGAAAGAGAGTGAGAGTGAGAGACAGAAAGAGAGTTTGTGAGAGTGAGTGAGAAAGAGTGAGAAAGAGAGTGAATGAAGGTGGGAAAGTGAGTGAGTGTGAGTGAAAATAATATTCGAACGAGATATAATTAATGTGTGTTCTAATCAGTGGTCATTAATCAAATAATATGAAATCTCTCTCAGTAATGTTGCCCAGCGGATTATTCCTTGTTATTAATTATTATTCCTTATTATTCCTTATTATTCCTTATTATTCCTTATTATTCCTTATTTTTTCTTATTTTTCCTTGTTATTATTATTCCTTATTATTCCTTATTTTTTCTTCTTATTATATTTTTCTTATTATTCCTTATTATTTTAGTTCTTTTACAGAGAGATAGGAAGTGAAGGAGAGGGAAGGAAAGGTGGTGATGAAAGAGAAGGATTGATAGAAGGAGGAGGAGGAAGAGGAGGAGTATGAGGAAGAGGAATAGATAAATAAAGGAAGAAAGAAGGGGAAAGGATATGAAGGAAGGGAAAGAATGACAGGAGGAGAAGAAAAGAAAGAAGGAAATGAAAGAATGAATGGAGGAAAGAAGGGAAAGGATGTGCAGGAAGGGAAAGAAAGGTAGAAAAAGGAGGAGGAATATGAAGAAGAAGAGGAGTAGGAAAAGTAGATAGGGAATGAAACGTCACTCCCAAGTCCAACGTCTGCGTCTGATATTTTCATTACTGTACCTTCAAGATTGAATTAAGGTGTGTGTGTGTGTGTGTGTGTGTGTGTGTGTGTGTGTGTGTAATTGAGGTGTATAATTTGTGAGTGTTTGTGTGTGTGTGTGGTGTGTGACGAGTGCACAAACATATTCACAAGGAGGTTTCCCGTATTTACCTTCCTTGAGACACACACACACACACACACACACACACACACACACACACACACAACACACACACACACACACTCACACTCACACTCACACATACACACACACACACACATACACACACACACACACACACATACATACATATATTCGTTTGCGGTAACTTAATGACATTCGTTTTACCAATACACATAAACTTGCTTGAATTTACCTTGACGTTTCTCCCTCTCCGTTTTCATTTTGCAATACTCACTTCCACCTTCCCTCCTTCCACCTCTCAATCCTTCTTCTCATCCTTCCATGTTCTCATCCTTCACCTTCTCATCCTTCCTTCTTCCCATCCTTCCATGTTATCATCCTTCCTTCTACTCTTTCTTCCTTTTATTCGTACCTCCCTTCTTTTCATTCCTCCCTTCTTTTCATTCCTCCTTCTTCTCATCCCTCCTTACCATTCCTTTTTCCCTGTTTCCACCCTTCCCTTTACATATCCTTCTCTTGTCTCATCCTTCCTTCTTCCCACCCCTCCTTCCTCCCATCCTTCCTTCTTACCACCTTTCCTTCTTCTCATCCATTCCTTCTTCCCATCCATTCCTTCACCCTTCCTTCCTTTCCTCGTACCATCCTTTATCGCATCTCTCCCTCCTCCTCCTCCTTCTCCTTCTACTCCCTTAATATTTCCACTTCCTTTCTGACTACATCTTTCAATATCCTGATCTATATTTTTTATCTTGAAGTGCAACTAGTGCAGTATTAATAATTTTGCAATAAATTCTAATAATCTTCTATGTGATAATTTTTTTTGAGACCCTTGCAAATATGTAACTACTATTAACTTAATTTCATTTGTGTTGTTTTCAGACTAATGTAAGGTGTCTGAGTGATTATTATTTACTCTACAGAATAAAATTAATGTGATTTGTGACATTTCTCGAGTTTCCTATAAATATATTATGGCATTTTTTCCATATCATATCTTTTCTGGCCAGCTTCGGTTGGAGGGATTGGTGGGTGGGAAGGACGTTGTTATTATCATTATTATTATTATTATTATTGTTATTATTGTTATTATTATTATTATTATTATTATTATTATTATTATTATTATTATTATTTGTATTATTATTATTATTATTATTAATATTATTGTTATTATTGTTATTATTGTTATTATTATTATTATTTGTATTAATATTATTATTATTATTATTTTTATTTGTATTTGTGTTTGTATTTGTATTTATATTTATATTTGTATTTTTATTTTCATTTTTATTTTCGATGGCCTACGTTCACAAAAGCTAGGAAACTACTGTAGTAAGCACACGATAACCAAACGCCTTCACAAGGACCAATAAGTATGTTGCTGTTCTTCTTTGTATTCCTTTGTCGTCTTGTATGTCTCCCTCTTCTACTATAACTCCTCTTAATGAATAACACCTTCACCTTCTCTGTTACTTCTTCCCTCCCTGTCTTCATTACCCTGACAAATCCTCATTTCCATTCACTTTATCTTTCTTTTTTTTCCTCGTCCTTCAACTCTTCCATTTCTCCCTCCGACTCTTCCCACTTCCACTCCTCCTCTCTTTCACATCATCCCCCCCAACTCCCCCCCCCACCCTACCCCCAACCCTACCCCCTCGGCATTGGACTCTGAGAGAATGTCAGCCTCATGGACAAAATTAGCAAAGCAAATCAGCGGATATCGGCGAAATTGTGTCAGCTGTCAGTGATTGCAGTTTTTCCAAGGGTACCAGCCAGAATTTTTTTTTTTTTTTTTTGGGTACGATACACTGGCATGGTTATTAATGAGTCTGTCGCTGAAACCTACTTTTTTTTGGCGAACAATACCTACCCAACACGTCAGGTTCTGCACATTAACATATACCGCAAGGGGAGGGAAATGTGTCGATGTGAATTCCTGTAGTAGTCCAAATTATCATTCTACGTTACCAGCTGATGTAGTGTAGGGTAGTGGTAGCGTTAGTGGTGGTGGTTGTGGTAGTGGTAGTGGTAGGGATAGTGGTGGTAGTGGTGTGGTAGGGATAGTGGTGATGGTGGTAGTGGTGGTTTTGGTAGTGGTGATGGTAGTAGTGGTAATGGTGGTAATGGTGATGGTGGTGGTGGCGGTGGTAGTGGTAATAATGGTAGAGATAGTGGTGATGGTAGTGGTAGTAGTGGTGGTAATGGTAGTGGTGATGGCAGTGATGATGGTGGTAGGGTTAGTGGTCGTGGTGGTAGTGGTGGTGTAGCGAAGTGTTTATCTTTCACACAAAGTTCCCAAACACGAAATTTGATCTAGTAGGCTACCTTACAACATTCCCTCCCACCCCATAACACCGTGTCGAGGTGGCGGGGTACAGTGATGATAATTATTCCCCTCACCAGCCAGCCAGCCACTTTAGAAGAACTCACCAATAATTAATCGTTCACGTTACCTACAATAGGACTATGTCAATTGGTGTCGTTATGGTGTTTATTCCGTCACCAGCCACTGATGATTACACTGACTATACTCTGTTCAAAACTTGTGTTCCATTTTCCTCTATCTATCTGTCTCTATTTCTATCTATATCTTTATATCTATATCTATTTCTATCTATATATTTCTATCTATCTCTATCTGTCTCTATTTATATCTATCTCTTATCTGTCTATCTATCTATCTATCTATTTATATATATCTAAGCATAAGAGGCCAGCGGAACACAAGTTTTGAACAGACTATAGTAACTTTACCAGAAGACACCAACAATAATCGTTCACGTGTGTCCCATTTTGGTGTCCGTGTTTCTCGTTCCTTGATCCCTGACAGTGTGGTGACGTCCAAGTTATATTGTTATTATTGGTGGGGAAAGTTAAGGGGAGAGTCTCTTGTTGGTAAATTGGATGGCTGCTGGTTTCTCCTCTCAATACCAGAAAACAGACACCTTCAATGGTACTAATAGGGGATCTGTTTCTTGGCACAGTTTAGATTCAACTCACCCAAAAGTACCACAAGTATATACTATAATGTCCATATAAATATACGTGTTATATAATTTTTCTTGCATAAACATGCACTCTCTCTTTATACACACTCTATTTTCATGCACACAATTATATGTATACAAATTCTGTAGCAAATCCACTATCTTATATTTGCATATTTATACACACTTCGTTTCTTACACACACTTCATTCAGTATATACCGGTAGTCCTACATCTTCCCTTATTCACATACACCCTCTCTTATTTACACTTTATACACGCCCCTTCCATTTTTGTACAACCTTCCTTTTTCTGCACACCCTACATCCCCTTGTTTATTACACACATCCCCTTTCTCTTTCATACATACATTTCCATTTATGCTCACATTCTCTTTTAGATAAATCCTTTTATTTACACACACACACCCTCTCTCTTTCATACACACACTTCCATTTACGCTCACATAATGCTCGTTTAATTACTTCTTTTCGTTTACACACACTCTCTATCTTTTACCTTCATTTGTTTTTACCTATATAAAGCCACTACTTTCTTGGCTACATCCTTTTGTTTATACACATTCTTTCGGTGCGGAAGAAAACTCGCTTCGTGTCTCCAGTGCAATTTCCTGGTAAGAGTGAGCAAGTCGAGTCACACCTGGACTTGGCCATCCCAGGTGTCACTCGCCAGACACTGCAAGAATTTAATTTAGGGAACGTCTGTGTGCTGTTGGGTTGGGAGGTGTGGAGAGGGTTGTGTTGCGGAGGGTGTAAGGAAGGTGGTCATGTTGGGGTGTGTTGTGTTGTGTTGTGTTGTGGAGGATGTAAAGGTGGTGGTCGTGTTGGGGTGTGTGTTGTGTTGTGTTGTGTTGGAGTAGGTGTCGATATAAGGAAGGCGGTTTAGTAATGGTTTTGTTGTGTTAGGGTTGTGTTGTGTTGAGTTGGGGAGGGTGTAAGGGAGGCGGTTGAGTTGGGAGTTGTTGTTGTTGTTAGGGAAGTGGGGTGTTGGGAATGTGTTGAGGTTGTTTTGTTGTTGTGTTGTGTTGTGTTAGGGATGTGTAATGTTGTGTTATGTTGGTGACGGTGTAAGGAAGGCGGTCGTGTTAGGGTTGTGTTGCGTTGTGTTGTGTTCGGGGTGTGTTGTGCTAAGAGCATGTTGATGTAAGGGAGGTGGCTGTGTTGTGTTTAGAGTGTGAGAGAGTTGGAGTGTGAGAATATTGGGAGTGTGAGAGGTGGGTGTGTCAGGAGTGTGTCAGGTGTTAATTAATTACCATAGTCATAAAGATAATTGAGTCGAGTCGGAAAACCGTAAACAAATTAATTAAGGAGACTGATTATAATTTTTCATTTTTTTTTTTTTTTTTTATTGGAAACTACGGATTCACCCAAGTTGTGACGAAAAACAGACCCTCCATGTCCAATGCAGCCTTGTCTGTTTCCTGGCACAGCTGGGAGGAATGGGTTTCCTTCAATTCGCCAGGCACATTAAGGTAAGTTATATTCTTATATTTTCAGCTCTACCGATAAATATTCTGAACTTTTCTTACGGTTATCACAGAATTTTATATGTATCGAACTGTACTCTGTCTTTCTCTCTCTCTCTCTCTCTCTCTCTCTCTCTCTCTCTCTCTCTCTCTCTCTCTCTCTCTCTCTCTCTCTTTCTCTCTCTCTTTCTCTCTCTCTTTCTCTCTTTCTCTCTCTCTTTCTCTCTATCTCTCTCTCTCTTTTTTTTTTATCTCTTCGTCTCTTCCTCTCCTTTTTTTTTCTCTCTATCTCCCTCCTCCTTCATCCTTCAACATACTTGTACCAGAACGAGATCAAGGCTCAGTCCGACTCTGGATGTCAGGCGGAAAAAGGAGACAGACAGACAGACAGACAGAAGACAGACAGACAGACAGGCAGAAGACCGACAGATAGACAGGCAGAAGACCGACAGATAGACAGGCAGAAGACCGATAGAAGACAGACACACACACACACACACACAGACAGAAGACAGACAGAAGACCGATAGAAGACCGATAGAAGACCGACACACAGACAGACACACATACACACAGACACACATACACACAGACACACAGACACACAGACAGACTCAGACACACAGACAGACACACAGAAGACCGACAGAAGACAGACAGACAGACACACACACACACACAGACAGACAGACAGGTAGACACACAGACAGACAGACAGACAGACAGACAGAGATCGGAATGTTATAACCTTAAATTTCTTATGCAAGGAGAATCATGACCCTCGCTTCCAAGGGAAGTTTGACCAATGAACCAGGCAGGACGGACTGTGTGTGTGTGTGTGTGTGTGTGCGCGTTTTTTTTTTTTTTTTTTTTTTTTTTTTTTTTTTTTTTTTTTGGTCTTCCTCTGCTGGTCTGGTATACGAGGCAAGCTTTTCTTTGGGTCTGATTTGATTGGGTTCTTCTTCTTCACTTTGGAGATTTTTATTCGTTTTGTAACTAGACAAAAAATAAAACTGTGCTAAGCTTCCATTTCGTATCTGATACATTAGTAAAACAAATGATGTAGTGGTTGTATCTTAATCATGATGAATTTAGGTGTATTTAATTAATGATAGTAACATCAATACGCTTCGAAACAACATAATTCGTTCCTCATTATTTAAATCTAAGGATGATTAATTATTATCTATACCAAAAGCTGTTTATTTTTATTTTTATTAGGTTTATGGATATATCACTGACCTGAGGACGCCAGGTAGAAATCACTCCATTTTTAATACTTGTAAGTGTTTAATATTGTAATCCACTTTATTAGAGCAATAATTGGTTTCCTCCAAAGTACAGTATGCCAGGAAACAGGACCAGATGATCTATAATAAGGATGGACTGTTGCTTGGAATAGTTTAGAGGATTCAATTGGTCCAGATTTACCAGCAGTGTACACTCATGATACGTAATCCCTGAACAGAGACGAACGGCAGGCACCAAACATAGGCGATCGTGTATTCGAAATCAGCCTCTATATGTGTACTGAGTGGGGAAATAAGCAATACCAGGCGTTTCGAAGCTTTCTGCTCCTCACGCTCTGGTCAGAAATAATGTATCACGAGTGTACTATCCCTTTAATGGTCAAAGTTATGGAGATTCTGCCTTCAGGAATATTATTGCTTTCAATCTCCCTTCAGCTGCATTGAAATTTGTTCTAAAACCTGATGCGAAATTCAGGTATGCTGGCATCGCTTTGAAAACTACTGTAATAAATTGTAACTAACCGAATTACGTAGCAAAAGGGTTAGCCGTATGACCTATAGTGGGGAATACATATGACGAAAGAGAAATTAGGACGAGTTGAAATCATTCAGATAACTCATTTTCCTATGGTATTTACTGAATTATACTATGATTTAATTATATTTGTACTATATCAACCATACACACATCCATTTTAGAGTTAAGTTACAACTGTATGATCACAATAGTTACAACAGGGATCGTACACAACAAACCATAATCCCTAACAATTGAAAAGACATCCAATTCCACTTTTCCATCAGTTTTCTGTACTGGCGACGATGATTGACAAGACAAGAGGTGTGTTGTCATAAGAGGAAGTGGCACCTGTAGGATGAAAAATCTCGATCAGGTTACGGAAGAACATCCTGAACATGACACAGTAGTGAATATTCCAGCAGGTGACTGTGTGATGAACTGAGTTGGAACAGGTCTCACTCAGTGTTGAGGTGGAGATGGACTCTTTTCACTCATGTGTACTAATACGACACCAACGGAAACGACAGTAACAACAGTGTAGTTTTCACCGTAGAAGCACGAGCAACCGAATATGTTTTTACCTGTTATATATGCACACGTGAACACACACACATATATATATACATACATAGGCCTACAGAAGAAATCGTACGTGAGACACTAAAGTATATTCCTGCATTACATACTCAGACACACATAGAGACTGAGAACATAAATTAGACAACACCTCAACATAAATTCGAGTATAGTATATATAAAATTTTCTTGTCAGGTTCTTCTCACACAACACCAAGTTCACCACAACATCAATAATTCCTGTTAGGTATTTACCAGTCCAGGGAGGGAAGCATGTTTGGTTCGAAGACTCGTGGAATCTGGAAAGGAAATGTTTGAGGAAGAGAAGAAGGAAAAATATGATAATGTTGATAATGATGTTAATGATGATAATGATGAGGAAAATGTGGATGATAATAGTGAAAATGAATAGAATAAATAAATAAATAAATAAATACACGTTGAGTAGAGAAGGAAAAAAGTAAACAGGTTGAATAGAATAAATAAATAATTAGACGTTGAGTAGAGAAGAGAGAGAGTAAACAGGAGAGTAAGGGATGATGACTGTGTTTTGTAGCATTGTTTGGAGGACTATGTAGACTCATAATTCGACCACAGAGGATCATCCCCTTAATTAAAAACCCTGAGATCGTGTATGAGAATTGGAGGCTTCTGATTCCTCCTGACCATGCCACGAAACAAGCTCCTTCTCTATAGGTGTGTGTGTGCGTTTCGTGGCAATATTTGATGGCTACATCACAAGGGTTCCTTAATAAAAAACAACAACAACAAAATAACGTCAAAGATGATAAATGACGTCAGTAAAAAGATGATAAATGACGTCAGAAAAAAGATGACAAATTACGTCAGAAAAATATGACAAATGACTTCAGTAAAAGATGAGAAATTATGTCACGTTAAAAGGGCAAATGACGTCAAAGAAAAGACCAAATGACGTCACTAAAAGATGAAAAAAGACATCAGTAAGAAGATGACAAATTACGTTAGAAAAAAGATGAAAAATGACGTCAGAAAAAGATGACAAATGACGTAAGAAAAAACACCCAATGACGTCAGTAAAAAGATGATAAATGACGTAAGAAAAAACACCCAATGACGTCAGTAAAAAAGACCAAAAAACATCAGTAGAAAGGTCAAACGAGGTCACGGTTACCCTGAGCGATAACACTTACTTCCTTCCTTCCTTCCTGGTGGGTTGAGAAGGAAGGAGAGCAAGGATGAGTTAATTAAGTAAGGGTCACAATTATTTCGAAACATAAAGCAGCATGTTTTTTTTTTTTTTTTTTTTTTTTTTTTCGTTTTCCATTACCTAATTCACATTTACTCACACCTCCTGCACAGACATTAATTTGAGAATGACTTTAGGTGGAACTCTATTTTATTTTATTTTATTTTAAGATTATTACGACTATTCTGTATCCTTCTTTCTGAGCAATACACACACACACACGTACACACACATGCATACACACACGTACACACACACACACACATATATATACACACGTACACACACATATATATACACACGTACACACACATGCATACACACACGTACACACACACATATACACACAGACAGACACACACACACCCTTCCCTTTCTTCAGTAATTACTCTTCTTCCTAGAACTTTCTTCTCTCTCTTTCTCCCTCTTTCATCTTCATTCTTTTCTTCTCTAATATTTTTCTTCATCTCGCTTCCTCTTTTCACTTCCTTATTCAACCCTCTATTTCATTCCTGTTCCCCACCCTCCTCTTCTTTCCATGTCCTTTCTTTCCCCATTTTCACATTCCATTCAACTCCTTACTCTTTTCCATCTTTTCCCCAGTTCACTATCCATTCATTACTCTTTTCCTCCTCTTCCCAAGTTTCCTATCCATTCATTACTCTTTTCTTCCTTTTCCCCAGTTCACATTCAACTCATTACTCTTTTTCTCCTTTTCCCCAGTCCACAAACCACCCATTACTCTTTTCTCCCATTTTCCCCAGTTCACAAACCACCCATTACTCCTTCCATACACATTTTCCCTGATGCTCTAAATCCCTCATCTTTCCTTGTATTGCCATCTTTTCCATACATACAATAAATACATCCTTTCATTATTTACTGCCTCCCGTAACCCCGTCGTCTCTCCTACCTCTTCTTCCTTTACACATTTTTCCTCTTCCATTCCATATACCATGTGTGATTATATTAAGGGACCCCGTGATGTAGTTAGAGAAAATTGGAGGTTAGTGAGTCCTTCAAATAGTGCTACGAAACACCACCTATATATAGCCTATGTGGAAGGAGCTTGTTTCGTGGCATAGTTAGGAGGAATCAGAAGAAGCCACCCAAGTCTCATACACGGTCATAGGGTTTTTAATTATACTGCTTTCCTTCCTCTCTCTCTCTCTCTCTCTCTCTCTCTCTCTCTCTCTCTCTCTCTCTCTCTCTCTCTCTCTCTCTCTCTCTCTCTCTCTCTCTGGGGTGATACGTAGTCCCTGACCAGAGACGAACTAACGGCACACACACACACACACACACACACACACACACACACCTTGCATTCGAACTCAGCCTTAATAGGTGTACTGGGAGGGGAAATGAGCAATACCAGGCGATTCGAAGCTTTCACCTCACACTCTGGTCAGAAATGATGTATCACGACTGTATCTGTTCACATAGTAATAGAATAACGTTGATTGGTGTGGAGTTAATAAAAGATAATATTATTTTATTTTATTTATTTATTTATTTATCTATACATGTAGTTATTTATATATGTATTTACTTATTTATCTATCTACAGTATTTGTTTATTTATACATGTATTTATTATATATGTATTTATTTGTTTATTTATTTATTTGTTTATTTATTTGTTTATTTGTTAGCGCGCTGTTTGCTGATTAACGGAAGTCTCTTTTTGGTAAATCCGTAGTAATTGACTCCTCCCAACTTTATCAGAAAACAGATGCCCTCAAAGGTACTAATTGGGGATCTGTTGTTGCGGCTTCCTGGTATAGTTTGAAAAAATCGGTAACCCTGAAAAAAAAAAAAAAAAAAAAAAAAAAAAACCCTCCCCCTATTGGTAAACAGAAGTGGAACGAGAGGAGAATAAAAATGAAAGTTGGTTCGACCTTTCACCCTCCCTGGTTTCATAAAGGAAGCTGGAACGAACGATGAAGACAATTATATATCTATTTATTTATAAGCCTTCCATTATTTTGTTCTCTGGCCTATTGTGTGGTTTATATGCTGGTTTAACACGAACCCGTTTTTTCATCGTATTGTGTGTGTGTGTGTGTGTGTGTGTGTGTGTGTGTGTTTATTTATTATTATTATTATTATTATTATTATCTTTCCTACTTCCACCAAACTGTGCTGAGAAACAGACTATCGTATAAACACAAGTAAAAGGATTTGTTTTTGTGGAATCGTTTGGAGCAACCAGTCACCCTTAACTCATTACGCAGTTCTTAATCAATGAAGGCTTATTAAACACCTCCTTTTCCTCCTCCTCCTCCTCCTCCTCCTCCTCCTCCTCCTCCTCCTCCTCCTCCTCCTCCTCCTCCTCCTCCCCCTCCCCCTTCCCCTCCCCCTTCCTCCTCCATCATACCTAACCTAATACAAGCCAGCTGTTGGTACGAGTTTATTAGTGTGTCAGATAAACAGATTAGGGACACAGTCAGTAACACGTTATTAGGGAACACTGCAAAAGGGAGGTAATTGAAGAAGGGGACATAATTATTAGGTCTGTTATTACTGTTGTTATTATCTTTATTTATTAGTGTCTTCGTTATTATCATTATTATTATTGTTAGTGTTGTTGTTATTATTATTATCTTTTTAATTATTGATGTTTACGTTTATTATTATTATTATTATTCTTATTGATTTATATATAACTGCTCTCTTTTTCTCACTCACTCAATCACTCTCTCTCTCTCTCTCTCTCTCTCTCTCTCTCTCTCTCTCTCTCTCTCTCTCTCTCTCTCTCTCTCTCTCTCTCTCTCTCTCTCTCTCTCTCTCTCTCTCTCTCTCTCTCTATTTGTTTATTGAGAAAACAACAAAATCACCAGAGTACATTAAAAAGACAAATATGATAGAGAGACAGACAGACAGAGACAGACGTACACAGAGTGACATAGACACACGCACACACACAAAGAGAGAGAGAGAGAGAGAGAGAGAGAGAGAGAGAGAGAGAGAGAGAGAGAGAGAGAGTTAGGTAATGAGATGGCTGGCATGGAAAGTCACGATGATGAGGGAGATGATAATTTGATGCTCGTGTGTGTGTTTGTGTGTGTGTGTGTGTGTGTGTGTGTGTGTGTGTGTGTGTGTGTGTGTGTGTGTGTGTGTGTGTGTGTGTGTGTGTGTGTGTGTGTATTCTGAGTGTCTATGTATATGTATGTATGTGTGTGTGTGGTTCAGTAAAAAAAAAAGATATACATTACCTAGACTGTTCATTTGGCAAGTTGAGGGGTAGGAAGTAATAAGAAAAATACAACATAATACGAAAAAGTAATAAGGAAAATACAACATAATACGAAAGAGTAATAAGGAAAATACAGCATAATACGAAAGAGTAATAAGGAAAATACAACATAATACGAAAGAGTAATAAGAAAAATACAGCATAATACGAAAGAGTAATAAGGAAAATACAAGATAATACGAAAGAGTAATAAGAAAAATACAACATAATACGAAAGAGTAATAAGAAAAATACAACATAATACGAAAGTAATAAGGAAAATACAAGATAATACGAAAGAGTAATAAGAAAAATACAACATAATACGAAAGAGTAATAAGAAAAATACAACATAATACGAAAGAGTAATAAGAAAAATACAAGATAATACGAAAGAGTAACTAACACCATACAGAGAAGAGGAAGGCGAAATTGAAAGACATCAGAAGTGAATTAGCTAAACTAGGGAACGAAGACTGAAAATTGGAAAGAGGTGAGTAGAGCAGAAGGGAGAAGGAAGGAGAAAGGGATGTGTAGCTAAAGTGAGAGGGGAGAAGAGGAGAGGAGGAGGTAGAAGGAAGAGAAAAAAGATATAAAGTGAGAGGGAAGAAGATAGACAGAGAGAGGAAAAGAGGAGGAGGAGGAGGAAGAGAAAATGATAAAGTGAGAGGGGAGAAGAGGAGGAGGAAGAAGGAAGAGAAAAAAGATATAAAGTGAGAGGGAAGAAGATAGGCAGAGAGAGGAGAAGAGGAGGAGGAAGAGGAAGAAGGAAGAGAAAAATGATAAAGTGAGAGGGAAGAAGATAGACAGAGAGGGGAAAAAGGAAGAGAAAAATGATAAAGTGAAAGGGAAGAAGAGGAGGAGGAAGAGGAAGAAGGAAGAGGAAAATGATAAAGTGAAAGGGGAGATGATAGACAGAGAGAGTAAAAGAAGAGGAGGATGAGGAAGAGAAAAATATAAAGTGAGAGGGGAGAAGAGGAGGAGGAAGAGGAAGAAGGAAGAGAAAAAAGATAAAGTGAGTGGGAAGAAGATAGACAGAGAGAATAAAAGAAGAGGAGGAGGAGGAGGAAGAGAAAAATTGATAAAGTAAAATACAGCAGGAAATTTGTAAAAGGTAGGAAGTGCATGGAAGGGGAGAAGAGGGAGGAATATGAATGAAGTTAATAAATATGAAGGAAGGAAGGAAGGGAGGGAGGGAAGAGAAAAGGGAGGAAGGGGGAAAAAGGGAAGAGAATGATTGAATAAAAGAGACGTGAAAATAATTAATGGACTCGGGCTCATCACAGTGAATTTGTGTGTGTGTGTATCTGTGTCTGTGTGTTTTTGTTTTTGTGTGTGTGTTTTTTTATTGTGTTTGTGTTTTTTTTTTTTGTGTGTGGGTTTTTGTGTGGGTTTTTGTGTGGGTTTGTGTTTTTGTGTGTGTTTGTGTTTTTGTGTGTGTTTTTGTGTGTGTTTGTGTGTGCTTGTGTGTGTGTGTGTGTGTGAACCCTATTTACTCTCCATATCTATTTTATTTTTGTTTGGTTATTGCTCTCTGACTTATTAATTAAAGACCCTGTGATCGTGTATGAAAATTGGAGGCTTCTGAATTCACCCTGACCATGCCACGAAACACGCTCCTTCCTATATGGCCTATACAGTATAATTATAGGTGGTGGGTGTTTCGTGGTAACATTTGAAGGACTACCTCACCTCCAATTATTTTCTGACTACATCACGGGATCCCTTAATTTTGGAAAGGATAATATTACAGTATGTAGAATAATTTTTTTTTGGAAACTGTCTTGGCTGTTATTTCATTCTTGTGTGTTATAAATAAAAAAATATATATTGTGCCATGTCTTAATCCACATGGTTATATTTAATGAAGAGCGAGCCATTGGTGGTCAAAGAGTTGATTAAGAAAGGCTTTGAGTTTCGGTTAAATAAAGTGGAGTAGGCAGCAAAAAAAATAAAAAAAATCGTAGACAGCAAAATAATAATAATAATAATAATAATAATAGTAATAGTAATAATAATAAAAATAATAATAGTAATAATAATTAATAATAATAATTAATAATTATAATAATAATAATAGTAGTAACAATAATAATAATAGTAACAATAGTAATAATAATAACAGTAATAATAGTAATAATAATTGTAATAATAATGGTAACAATAATTGTAATAATAATAGTAATAATAATAGTAATAGTAATAATAATAATGATAGTAGGCAGCATGATAAATATATAAATAAATGAACAATGATAATACAAAATAAAAATAAATAAATGAATAAGTAAAAATAATAATAAATAGTGGGCCTACAAATGTGGGGGAAAAAAACAAGAAGCGAATAATTAAAAGGTAAGAGAGGGAAAGGTAAAGAGAGAAGATGAAAAGGGGAATGAAAAATGACAACAATGGGAATGAAGTTAGGAGAGAATAGAAAGCAATACAAAGGAAATTAACAAGGAAAGGGGAGGCAGGCGGGCAGGCAAGAAAATGGATTGGATTATGGAAAGCAAGAGGGGAGGAAGGAAGGAAGGAAGGAAGGAAGCAGGGAAGGAAGGTAGGAAGGAAGGTAGGAAGGTAAGAAGAAAGGAAACGGGAAAGGAAGGTAGGAAGGTAGGAAGGTAGAAACAAAGGAAGGAAGGTAGGAAGGTAAGAAGACAGACAGTAACAGCCAGACAGACGGATTGAAATAGACAGACAGAGACAAACACACACAGATAGATATAGACTGACAGATACAAACACATACAAAAACACAGAGAAATGCAGACACTATCAGCAAGAAAGAGACAGAGGGACAGACAGACAGAAACAGACAAAGATAGACAGACAGTCACAGAAACAGACAGAGACAGACGGTGTGAGTGAGAGAGTGAGTGAGTGAGTGAGAGAGTGAGAGAGAGAGAGAGAGAGAGAGAGAGAGTGTTGCCAACAGCCTAAGGGGATAGTATCATACAGTCTTGCCAAAAATGTAGGCTACTGATTCCTCCAAACTAAAATCAACAAAGCACAGATAAAAACAAATCATATAATAAAATAAATAAATATAATAATCACCTAAGTAAAATAGTATAGATTCTAGCATCTCTTGAAACAAACACCTCAGTAAAACGTAAACCATCTCTTAAAACGCCTCAGTAAAACGTAAACCATCTCTTGAAACACCTCAGTAAAACGGAGATAATCTCTTAAAACACCTCAGAAAAACGTAAACCATCTCTTAAAACGCTTCAGTAAAACGTAAACCAACTTGAAACGCCTCAGAAAAACAGAGACTCTCTCTTAAAACGCCTCAGTAAAACGGAAACTATCTCTTGAAAGACCATCCCTTAAAATAGTTAGGATGACTCACTTATTTCCCTATTACCCTGAACACACACTCACTCTACTCTACCCTCTTTAATGTCCTCTTTCCTGCGGGCACAATGGCATTTCACTCATTGTAAAAGTCACAAGCACGTATAATGGCCGTCTATTCCCACTGGAAATATCTGGGGGGGAACATTCTAAATTACGCTCCATGTCTGGGTGAACTGGGGCTGAGGTGTTCCAGAGAGGGTCACCGAAGAGAGATATATAGTGTTAATGTGTTAATATCTTTATGGAAGACTCTCAAACTTGTACAGTGTTAAAGAGGAGGTTAGTACAGTGTTTGGTATATCTGGAGCAATTGATTCCTTCAAACTGTTCCAAGCAGCAGGCTACCACCATCATATATTCTGTTTTCTGGCACACTTTGGAGGAATCTGTAGCCATCTGATTCACCAAAAAACACTATCTCTCCTAAAGGGACCCTGTGATGTAGTCAGGAAATTGAGGTAAACGAGTCCTTCAAATATGGCTATGAAACACCACCTATATAGGGAAGGAGCTTGTCTCGTGGTATAGTCAGGAGGAATCAGAAGCCTCCAATTCTCATACACGATCAGAAGGTCCTTGAGGGAAGATTCTCATGTTGGTAAATTAGAAGGATGCTGATTCCTCCTACCAATGCCAGAAAACAGAATAATGCCATCGATGGTACATATAAGAAAATCTGTTATTTCGTGTCATAGTTTGGAGGATTCACTAGCCCTCCAAATTGTCCTCAAGAGAATCCCCTCCCTCCCCCTGTTAATGGTGCTCGATTTTTGAGGATGGTGGTGGACATGCGAGTTGGTGAAGAAAGTTACGAGTATTATAGAGTTAATGGTTTTATGGAAGACCCTCATTGAAGCTTGTAAAAATGTTCACCTCGTGTGGGTTTGAGTTTTTGCTTTAAGGGACCCTGTGATGTATGTATGTATGTATGTATGTATGTATGTATGTATGTATGTATGTATGTATGTATGTATTTATCTATGTAGTCAGAAAATCGGAGGTATACAAGTCCTTCAGATACTGCCACGAAACACATACACACACCTACTAGATATATAATTATAGAAGGAGCTTGTTTCGTGGCATAGTGAGGAGGAATCAGAAGCCTCCACCACCAATTCTCATACACGAACACATACATGCAGGGTCCTTAACAGTGGAGGTGTATCTTTTTTTCATCTGCTGGTATAGGATCTTATGCATGAATATTAATAAGATAGAAGAGAGTCATTGTGGGACTTTGAGAGGGTGATGTGGAGGAGAGAGAGAGAGAGAGAGAGAGTGAGTGAGTGAAAGTGAGAGTGAGAGAGTGAGAGTGGGAGTGAGAGAGAGTGGGTGAGAGTGAGTGGGTGAGAGAGAGAGTGGATGAGAGTGAGAGTGGGTGAGAGTGAGTGAGAGAGGTTAGTTTGGTAATAGGGAGGAATGGGATGATAGAATGGATATAGATAGATAGCTAGAGAGATAAACGAATAAATAAATAGCGAAGAGAAAACAGAGATACAACGATAGACATTGAAACAACAGACCCAGATAAACAGTTAAACAGACAGATAAACAGTTAACAGACAGAAATAAACAGTTGAACAGACAGAGAGATAAACAGTTGAACAGACAGAGAGATAAACAGTTGAACAGACAGAGAGATAAACCGTTTAACAGACAGAGAGATAAACAGTTGAACATACTGAGATATAAATAGTTAACAGACAGAGATAAAAAGAATGTAATTGTACCTCATACTCTTTCATCTCTTCTTATACTTTTTTCTATTTAATTTCATACTTTTTTATTTCTTCCCATACACTTTCATCTCTTCCTCTTTACTCTCTCTTCTGTTTCCTCTTCATTTTCTCTTTTTTTCCCATCTTCTTTCCTTTCTTTCTGTTTACTATTCCCTCTCACCTTCCGTCCTCTTTCCTTCTCCTTTTATTTTCAATCTGTTTTTTTCTATTTGAACTCTTCTTGTGTTTCATCCCTATTTCTTTCAGTGTTTTCTCCTGTCAGTTTCCCGCCTGCCTGTCTGTCTGTCTGTCTGTCTGTCTGTCTGTCTGTCTGTCCTGTCTGTCTGTCTGTCTGTCTGTCTGTCTGTCTGTCTGTCCTGTCTGTCTGTCTGTCTGTCTGTCTGTCTGTCTGTCTGTCTGTCCTGTCTGTTTCTCTCTCCCTCTTTTATACACACACACACACACACACACACACATAACCTTTTATTCACACACAGACACACACACACACACACACTCTCTCTCTCTCTCTCATTTTCTCTCTCTCTCCTCCTCTCCTCCTCCTCCTCCTCCTCCTCCTTCTCATCCTCATCCTCCTCCTCCTCCTCCTCCTCCTCCTCCTCCTCCTCCTCCTCCTCCTCCTCCTCCTTCTTTCTACATCCCTTCTCTCCTCCTCTGCCACTGTCCCTTCATTCGTCATCATCCCTTACCTACACCATTGATCCCAGTTGGCCTCAC
>JAWZYT010002275.1:0-2500 GCA_034508575.1 Petrolisthes manimaculis
TACCACCACTACTACTACCACCACTACTACTACCACCACTACTACTACCACCACTACTACTACCATCACTGCCACTACCACCACTACTACTACCACCACTACCACTACCACCACTACTACTACCACTACTACTACCATCACTGCCACTACCATCACTGCCACTACCACCACTACTACTACCATCACTGCCACTACCACCACTACTACTACCATCACTGCCACTACCACCACTACTACTACCATCACTGCCACTACCATCACTGCCACTACCATCACTGCCACTACCATCACTACTACTACCATCACTGCCACTACCACCACTACTACTACCATCACTGCCACTACCACCACTACTACTACCATCACTGCCACTACCATCCCTACTACCATCACTGCCACTACCATTACTACTACTACATCACTGCTACTACTATTACTATTACTACTACCATCACTACTACTACTACCATCACTGCCACCACCATTACTACTACTACCATCACTACTACCATCACTGCCACTACCACCATTACCACTACTACCATCACTACTACCACCACTACTACTACCATCACTGCCACTACCATCACCACTACTACCATTACTACTACTACTATCACCACTACTACCATCACTACCACCACCACCATTACTACTACTACCATCACTACCACCACTACTACCATCACTACTACCATCACTGCCACTACCATCACCACTACTACCACTTCAACATCCACTACTATCACTATTACTACTACCACTATTACTACTATAACTATTACTAGTACCACCACTAATTCTACTACTATCACTACCACTACTACCATTATACTACTTCCACTTACTACCATTACAATACAACGAGAGAGAGAGAGAGAGAGAGAGGAGAGAGAGAGAGAGAGAGAGAGAGAGAGAGAGAGAGAGAGAGAGAGAGAGAGAGAGAGAGAGAGTAAAATTATTTTCGGAGCTGGATATTTATTTATTTATTTATTTATTTATTTATTTATTTATTTATTTATCTGTTGGTGTGTTTGTTTATGGTCTAGCGTCCACAGGTTTAGTCGTATGATGTTCATTTTTTTTCTATTGATAGATATTCATCATAAAACAAAATGATTAACTTTTGGGCAAAATCAGTCGAAGGTCGAGGTCACAAAAAATAAAGATAGCAAAGGGCGAGTGGTGGCTGACATCTTAAAGTCTTGTTATTATTACTATTATTATTATTATTATTATTATTATTATTATTATTATTATTATTATTATTATTATTATTATTATTATTATTATTATCCAATGTAACAAAAGTTTGATATTTATTTAAAAAGAATGATTTGCTCTGTTATAAAGAAGGAAGGAAGGAAGGTAGGAAGGAAGGAAGGAAGAGAGGAAAGAAGGAAAATAGGGAGAAACGAAGGTAGGAAGGAAGGAAGGAAGGAAGGAAGGAAGAGAGGAAAGAAGGAAATAGGAAGGAAGGAAGGAAGGAAGGAAGGAAGAGAGGAAAGAAGGAAATAGGGAGAAAGGAAGAGAGGAAGGAAGGAAGGAAAGAAGGAAATAGGGAGAAAGGAAGGAAGGAAGGAAATAGGAGAAAGTAAGGAAGGAAGGAAGGAAGGAAGAGAGGAAAGAAGGAAATAGGGAGAAAGGAAGGAAGGAAGGAAGGAAGGAAGATAGGAAAGAAGGAAATAGGGAGAAAGGAAGAAAGGAAGGAAGGAAGGAAGGAAGGAAATAGGGAGGAAGGAAGGAAGGAAGGAAGAAAGGAAGGAAGGAAGGAAGGAAGGAATGAGGGAAAAAAAATAGAAAGAGAATATGGGAACTGAAAGAAAAGAAAAGAGAGAGAGAGAGAGAGAGAGAGAGACTAGGGGTACCATTATACTGATTACTGTGTGTGTGTGTATGTGTGTGTGTGTGTGTGTGTATGTGTGTGTGTGTGTGTTTTGGAAGGTCATATTTAGTTCAGTGTTGCCATATCAGCGTTTCATACATACATACATACATACATACATACATACATACATACATACATACATACATACATACATACATACATACATACATACATACATACATACATACATACATACATACATACATACATACATACATACATACATACATACATACATACATACATACATACATACATACATACATACATACATACATACATACATACATACATACATACATACATGCATACATACATACATACATACATACATGCATACATACATACATACATACATAAGTACATATAGTAAGGGACCTCAAATTTTTAAAACTACGGGCCTCAGATTCCTTACTTTGCCTATCCATCCTTGGTCAACCGTATACAGTCCATTCTCTCCACTATATTGATGATACACAGATTATTATTATCCCTGTGTCGTATGCTCAGCCCATCCCTATGTAGTCTATGCTCAGCCCATCCCTATGTCGTCTATGCTCAGCCCATCCCTATGTCGTCTATGCTCAGCCCATCCCAGCCATTGCCAAAACT
>JAWZYT010002275.1:10000-12500 GCA_034508575.1 Petrolisthes manimaculis
AACGCCCATAATAGAGTAAAAATCACAGCCAACAATGACGACCGTGCCAAGTTTATAGACTTACGAAGAAAAGCCAAAAAATTAATCAAACAGAGTAAAATGACAATTGAAAAACACGTTGCAAATCAGAGTAAGACAAACCCGAAAGAGTTCTACAGTTATATTCGACAAAAGAAAGTACTTACGTCAACTATCGGACCACTTCTTGATGAAAATGGGGACTTTACGACAGATGAAGAGCGAATGAGTAGTATCCTAAATACTTTCTTTGCATCAGTCTTTACTACAGAAAACCCGAACGATATACCAGCTGAAACAACAGTCCAAAACGAAAACACCGAGGTATTAAATAATATCAGCATAACAGAAAATGACGTAATCAAATGTATAGTCACCTGGGCCTGACACGATCTCCCCTCGCGTAATAAAGGAAGCAAAAAGCGAAATAGTAAAACCTCTGACTCTGCTATTTAATTATTCTTTACACACTGGAACAATACCTGACGAATGGAAGCTCGCTAACGTAACACCAATATTTAAAAAAGGCAGCAAATCTTTACCTAGTAACTATCGCCCTATCAGCCTAACCTCAGTAGTATGCAAAATGTTAGAGACAATCATACGAGATAAACTTACAAATCACTTAGAGGAAAATAACTTACTCAGAGACACTCAACACGGTTTTCGCAATAAACGCTCTTGCCTAACGAACCTATTCGACTTTTTAAACGACACTTTTAACGAATATGATAAAAGTAAAGCAGTAGACATAATTTATCTAGATTTCCAAAAAGCCTTTGACAAAGTTCCCCATAAATGTTTAATAACTAAATTAAAATCTCACAGAATCCAAGGCGACACCGTAAGATGGATAGAGAACTGGCTAAGAAACCGTAAACAACGCGTGGTAATAAATGGAAAATCATCTAATTATTACAGAATATGTAAAATATTACAGAAGGATATGTATATTTCCTTCTGTTATACATGCTATATTATAAGTATGTATTACAGAAGGATATGTATATTTCCTTCTGTTATACATGCTATATTATAAGTATGTATTACAGAAGGATATGTATATTTCCTTCTGTTATACATGCTATATTATAAGTATGTATTACAGAAGGATATGTATATTTCCTTCTTTTATACATGCTATATTATAAGTATGTATTACAGAAGGATATGTATATTTCCTTCTGTTATACATGCTTATAGTCCATATACAAATAGTTGTGGATATTACTAGGGTTAAAGTTCTATCAAGATTTGTCGCAATACCTTTTTTGGCAACCGTACCAAAAAGTGAATTAAGGATCAACTTAACTTAACTTCCATAGCAACAATTCGTACTCAGTATTCTCTTGATAACTGTGGTTTAATGACAGAGAGAGAGAGAGAGAGAGAGAGAGAGAGAGAGAGAGAGAGAGAGAGAGAGAGAGTATGTAGTTTAATTAGAGAGAGAGAGAGAGAGAGAGAGAGAGAGAGAGTATGTGGGGAGATGGTCTGTAGTTTAATTAGAGAGAGAGAGAGAGAGAGAGAGAGAGAAAAAAAGAGAGAGTATGTAGTTTAATTAGAGAGAGAGAGAGAGAGAGAGAGAGAGAGAGAGAGAGAGAGAGAGAGAGAGAGATTGTGTGTGTTGGAATTTGAATGTGTGTGTGAGAACAAGACAGATATATACATCACACACACACACACACATACACACACACACATACACACATACACACACACACACACATACAGAAAGCGACACACATACACAACAAGACATCATTCGATGGCAATACCGCCCCAGCCACCACTCGCCCTTTGCTATCTTTATTTTTTTGTGACCTCGACCTTCGACGGATTTTGCCCAAAAGTTAATCATTTTGTTTTATGATGAATATCTATCAATAGAAAAAAAATGAACATCATACGACTAAACCTGTGGACGCTAGACCATAAACAAACACACGAACAGATAAATAAATAAATAAATAAATAAATAAATAAATAAATAAATAAATAACCAGCACCGAAAACAATATACTTCCTCCTTCGGGGCGGTATAAAAAGCGAAACACACTTACACACACACACACATTCACACATTGAAAGCGACACACATACACATACAGAAAGCGACAGACACACACACACACACACATACACACACATACACAAAGCGAAACATGCTCACACACACACACACACATACACACACATTCACACATAGAAAGCGACACACATACAGAAAGCGACATACACACACACATACACATATACATACACATACAGAAAGCGACACACACACACACACATACACACACACATACACATACAGAAAGCGACACACACACACACACATACACATACAGAAAGCGACACACACACACACATACACATACACATACACACACATACACATACAGAAGGCGACACACACACACACACACACACACACACATGCTTGACTTTATATACAGTAACCTGGAAAAAAGAAAGACCTCAG
>JAWZYT010002275.1:17500-32500 GCA_034508575.1 Petrolisthes manimaculis
GAGTGAATGGGTTACAATAACGTATGCAGTTCATTTGTATAAAATCACTCATGACATTTTTAAGTAGATTTTTCACTTCATCATGGATGTAATGTAACATTGGGGTTGTACTCTGGAATAATGTGTTGAACTCATTTGCTCGATGCAGAAATTCTAACTGAGCTTTGATAAACACATTTCGTAAGCATTGAAGTATACTATCTGTTACATAATTATGAAGGGTCTCGTTTATCATTAATCAAAGCTGTGAAATATAATGTGAGTTCATCCCACTGTTCGAGCAGGTGAGTGACACATGCCTCCAGAGACAACCATCGTGTTTGACCTATGGCCAATATTCTCTTAGATGATATACCCAAGAAGGCTTGAAATTCTTCTAATTCATGTCTTCTCAGGCTAGATTTACTAAAATGTGCGTATACATTCCTACACAAGTCTTCTAAAGATGTAGACAGCTTGAGACAAGCATGAGACACACAAAGGTGAATCATGTGACAATTACATTTTGCAAAAGTAATGTGTGAAAAGTTTGCTTTCATGAGAGCCACAACACTATGAGTTTCTCCAAACATCACATTACATGTGTCAGATGAAAATCCTATCATGTTGGTTAATGGTATGTTCTTTTCTACAAAGCATTTTTTAATGGCATCTTAGTGATTCAGCATCACATTTCTCTACCACTATCATATCAAAAAATGATGTCTCAACTTCACACTTCACCTCATCAAAGTAAACCACACACAAAGCCAGCTGTTATTCACAACTAACGTCTGTATATAGTCTCATCAGGTATAATACTGAATGTTGTCACTTTTAATACATCTACCAATTCCTTTGAACTTTTAAACCCTAAACCTTGTCTTAGTATATTAGTGCACTTACTGGCAGACATTTTCAGTTCATGAAGTACTTCTTTTTCCTTGCTACTGGCAGGACATGTGACTTTTATTAAATTAACCAATGATTTAGACAAGGAAAGAAGTAGATTATGTTCTGCTATGAAGGCGTAAATGCGACTCTTACAGACCTCGTCATTCATAGTGCTTATTATAGTATTCAAGAACACACTATGCATGGTATACACGATGGATAATATATACGATGCATGGTATACACGAAGCATGGTATATGCGATGCATAGTAAATACGAAGCATAGTATAAACGATGCATAGTACATACGATGCATAGTATACACGATGCATAGTATACACGATGCATAGTACATACGATGCATAGCATACACGATGCATAGTATACACGATGCATGGTAAATACAATGCATATTATATACCATGCTTAGTAAACACGATGCATAGTAAATACGATACATAGTAAAACTGTCCTTTTCCAACGTTTGCTATGGGATGCTTTTTTTCCATGCTGTTTTATGCCTGTTTTTGTACAAGTAATGGTGGTAAAACATACAGTCGTGGTCAAAAATAATCATCCACATATGGGTAACTTTAACAATTTGCTGTTTATTGTTTTCATATTCACGTATAATTTTAATGTTTTAAATACTGTGTAGCTGCTTGTATTAAATTAAAAGATGGTAGTTAACGTGTGTGTGTGTGTGTGTGTGTGTGTTATTGTTTTAAGTAGTGTGTAGCTGCTTGTATTAAATTAAAAGATGGTAGTTAACCTATTTATTGGATAGTTTATCATCTAAGGAACAGAGGGAAGCTGTCAAACTCTTACGTGAGTTACCCCCCCTATATGGATGATTATATATGACCACGACTGTACATACAGATCCGTTTTCTTTAGTAATTGTATGAGAATCTTTGCTAGAATAAGGAGTAATCGAAGCTCTGTTGATTAAACCATTATTCTACTTACCCGGAATTTATCTTTTCCATTTTTCATATTGATAATTAGCTACAAGAACAAAATAATTCCCTAAAATACTGCGAATTTCCTCAATTTATTCCACTTTGAAGCCCCTGATTTCCTCAGAATTTCCCTAAAAAAATCTCAAAATTTTTCTCAAAAGTGAGAGCCGTGTCACTCAATAAAAAGGGTTAATTTTCAATATTTCAATATAACCATATGAATACGAAAATCCAGATAAAACATAATTAATATTTTTGAGACCTTTACATATTGATATATTATTATTTCACTTGAATCATTAAGAGCCGGAGCTTTTGAAGGCTTTTCCTTCATGTTCTTGTTATTTAAGATTTTCTGTTTTATTTATTTTTATTTTTTTGAGTGAGGAAACTCGAATAGAAGAAACCAGTCAACTGAACCGATATACACACACACACACACACAAACACAAAACTGTTTTAACTGTGGTTCAGTCTTAAAAAACAAACTACTTCAAACTAGATCTCCCAGCCTGTACAGTTGCCCAAGAAAAGACTGCAACCAAATTTGCTGGTGTGTAGCAAACTGGCAATGTCTGGCAGCCGCTCCAAAGTAAACATTCGTATTTTATTAATGGATCACTCAAAATCTATAGTTGTTAGGATGAATGTAATTAGCTGAAGCCAATAACATCCATCCATACAAAGGTTGTAAGTTCTAAAGTGATCCATTGATAAAATATGAGTGTTTACTTTGGAGCAGCTGCCAGACATTGCCACACACCACCAAATTTGGTTGCAGTCTTTTCTGGGCAACTGTACAGTCGGCAAAAAAAGTAATGGAACCACCCGTCCATTAATTTTAGAATTTTTATCACAGTAGGGTTGGTACACCTGCTAAGTCAGCCCAAGTGTACCTGTACAGGGACAATAATACACCCATTATACACCAATAATACACCAATAATACACCCATTATACACCAATATACACCAATAATACACCCATTATACACCAATAATACACCTATAATACACCCATTATACACCAATAATACACCTATAATACACCCATTATACACCAATAATACACCTATAATACACCCAATATACACCAATAATACACCTATTCATAACACATATTATAACTGTAGTATTATACAATGAGTATATAATAAGTATACAATAAGTATACAATAGGTATTATCACCAGTGGAACAGGCTTACCAACTCTACATACCACTGGCAATAGGGGTGTTCTCATACAAGATACTTCTAATTTTATAACCTTTTCAACGGCACATATCTTATAAAAATTATTATATTTTATCCTTTGCTGTTAGTTCCATGAGTCTTCCTTTAATTAATTTTGTTCTTTTTATTTTTACTTTATTTTATCTTTATATTTACATAAGTTATATATCACTAATTTTTATGATATATATATATGTAACTTCTGGTAACACTGACGACAACAAAGCCATCTGGCAACACTTATTGGTTTGTTTACCTTTTTGAATCTCAAGGTGTCGACTGTTGCCGAGAAATATTTTGGTATTTATTTGAATTTAAGGGCATTTAAGGGTCTTCTAAGGGCTCAGGGTTATATTAAGGGTTAGTTAAGGGTATAGAGTAAATTATTAAGGGCTGCAACTAAGAGTAACATTATTAAATAAGGGATTTTCAAGGGTTTAATAAGGATAGGTCTGGTAATGGTCGTAGATTCTGTTCTGATTAAATGTTAGAATTATTTCATTTATTATTGTATTAAGGTTTTTTTAAGGGCTCAGGGTTATATTAAGGGTTAATTAAGGGTATAGAGTAAATTATTAAGGGCCATAAATAAGGGTAAGTTGGAGAAATAAGGGAATTTATCGATAGGGATTTAACAAGAAATATATTGATTATATTTATTTATTTCAGAAGTGGGATTACAAAAGAAGGATTTACACCAAGGGATTAACATAGAAGGATTTAAGGTATTTGTTGAAGGATTTAAGGTATTTGTTGAAGGATTTTTTAAGGTTTTTGTTGAAGGATTTAAGGTATTTTTTTGTTGAAGGATTTAAGGTATTTGTTGAAGGATTTAAGGTATTTGTTGAAGGATTTAAGGTATTTGTTGATGGATTTAAGGTATTTGTTGATGGATTTAAGGTATTTGTTGAAGGATTTAAGGTTTTTGTTGAAAGATTTAAGGTATTTGTTGAAGAATTTAAGGTTTTTGTTGAAGGATTTAAGGTTTTTGTTGAAGGATTTTTTAAGGTATTTGTTGAAGGATTTAAGGTATTTGTTGAAGGATTTAAGGTTTTTGTTGATGGATTTAAGGTATTTGTTGATGGATTTAAGTAAGTCATAATGTAATTGTTTGTCTGTATGTATGTTTGTACTTCATTCTGCTATGTTATCAAGATATGTTTGTGTGTGTGTGTGTGTGTGTAGTAATTTGATTTTCATTGATTCTGTCTACTTTTAGGTATTGACGCTACGGCGCAATTAATTAAAAAAAAAAAGGTATTTGAAAGAATTATCGTTTTGTAGCAGTGTTGCCAGATCCGGCTGGGTCCCAGTACTTTGCCGCGGTCATTTAACAAGTAACAAGTATTTATTGTACTTTATCACAATTATTTCCCGGTAGTGTGCCCAGGTTAGGTCCCGGTAGTCTGATGCGGTCTAAGTCAGGGTAGGTTAGGTTAGTTTAGGTAGGTTAATTTACAAAAAACTGGGTTCACTATATTTTATATTTTAGAATCATTATCCACTATTTTGGACCATTCTAACACACTTTTCATTTATGGTGTTTCTCTCCTGAATGCCACGTTTTCGAGATATGCCCCGTTTTTCAAACATAATTTGGAAATTAGTCTGACCTAACCTAACCTAATCTAGACCACAACAGACTACCGGGACCTAACCTGGAAAAACTACCGGGATATAACAGGTGTAAACTATCATAAATTGCCGGGAACTAGCCGGATGTGGTAACACTGCGCGATCATAGCCCAAAACACAGTTATTCTGCAATAATACATTTGGAAGAATTACCTTATTGTAGCAATGTTGCCAGATCCGGCTTGGTCCTAGTATATTGCCCCGGTCATTTCCTGTAATATTTTCCCGGTAGTTTGTCCAGGTTATTTCCCTGTACTTTACCACGGTTATTTCCCGGTAGTTTGTCCAGGTTATTTTCTGATAGTTTTCCCAGGTTAGGTCCCAGTAGTCTGCTGTGGTCTAGATTAGGTTAAGTAAGGTCAGGCTATTTTTAAAATTTGAATATGTCCTATCTTGGAAATTTGCAGAGGAAATGCCATAAAAGAAAATAATCTTAGAATGGTCTAAATAAGTGGGTATTAAAAGTAATCCATTTTAGGGGGTGTGGGAGTAGGGGACAGGCTTTGGGGTGGACTGGGGGGGTGCAGGAATAGGGGACAGGCTTTGGGGTGGACTGGGGGGGTGCAGGAATAGGGGACAGGCTTTGGGGTGGACTTGGGGGAGGGGTGCGGGAATAAGGGGACAGGCTTGGGGTGGACTTGGGGGAGGGGTGCGGGAATAAGGGGACAGGCTTGGGGTGGGTAGAAAGCCTGTCCCCGTATTCCCGCACACCCCTAACCCCTCCCCCCCCAAGCCTGTCCCCCTACCCCTGCACCCCCCAAAAACCCCCATGCTTGACCCCCTATTCCCACACCCCTCCCCCAGTCCACCCCAAAAGCCTGTCCCCTACTCCCACACCCCCTAAAATGGATTACTTTTAATTACCTATTCCCACACCCCATTAACATTTACCAATAATAATAATAACTGTAGGCTACACATACAGTCATGGTCATATATAATCCTCCATATAGGGATAACTCACGTAAGAGTTTGACAGCTTCCCTCTGTTCCTTATATGATAAACTTTCCAATAAATAGGTTAACTACCATCTTTTAATTTAATACAAGCAGCTACACAGTATTTAAAACAATAACACACACACACACACACACACGTTAACTACCATCTTTTAATTTAATACAAGCAGCTACACAGTATTTAAAACAATAATATCATATATAAACGTGAAAACATAAAATAGTAAATTATTTGAGATACCCATATATGGATGATTATTATTGACCATGACTGTACATACATTTTGCGGGCGTTACTTATGTATACAAATTTTCCAGGCTGTGTGTACATGGCAGAAACAACAAGAGTATATATTTGTAAACAACAATAGTAAACAACAACAACACCACCAAGATGGTATTTATATTGTTAGGGTATTATTATTATTATTGTGTGTGTGTGTGAGAGAGAGAGAGAGAGAGAGAGAGAGATTTGGAAGGTGAGAGAGAGAGAGAGAGAGAGAGAGAGAGAGAGAGAGAGAGAGAGAGAGAGATTTGGAAGGAGAGAGGGAGAGAGAGAGAGAGAATGTGTGTGTGTGTGTGTGAGAGAGAGAGAGACTATATTTGTATGTGTGTGAATTTGTGAGAGAGAGAGAGAGAGAGAATATGTGTGTGTGTGAGAGAGAGAGATTTGGAAGGAGGGAGGGAGAGAGAGAGAGAATGTGTGTGTGTGTGTGTGTGAGAGAGAGAGAGAGACTATATTTGTATGTGTGTGAATTTGTGAGAGAGAGAGAGAGAGAGAGAATATGTGTGTGTGAGAGAGAGAGAGATTTGGAAGGAGGGAGGGAGAGAGAGAGAGAATGTGTGTGTGTGTGTGTGAGAGAGAGAGAGAGACTATATTTGTATGTGTGTGAATTTGTGAGAGAGAGAGAGAGAGAATATGTGTGTGTGAGAGAGAGAGAGATTTGGAAGGAGGGAGGGAGAGAGAGAGAGAATGTGTGTGTGTGTGTGTGTGAGAGAGAGAGAGACTATATTTGTATGTGTGTGAATTTGTGAGAGAGAGAGAGAATATGTGTGTGTGAGAGAGAGAGAGATTTGGAAGGAGGGAGGGAGAGAGAGAGAGAATGTGTGTGTGTGTGTGAGAGAGAGAGAGAGAGAGACTATATTTGTATGTGTGTGAATTTGTGAGAGAGAGAGAGAATATGTGTGTGAGAGAGAGAGAGAGGGTTGGAAGGAGGGAGAGAATATATTTGTTTGTATGTATTTACTTTGAAATTGGAACGCGGCTTTCGTAATGGTTCCCCGACTTCCCACCTTTGCGTGCAGTGTTGCCAATTTCAGGAATACTTTCATGTTTTAGGAATGTTCAATAAGTAGTCCAGTTAGGCGGGAAATTCAATAGTTTAAAATTGGGACAAATAATTTTTGATCACCAGATGAAATAACCTGACCTACCTAACCTAACCTAGACTGTTGCTAATGTCCTAACTTAATGTCCTTTGAGACCTAACTTAACGTCCTTTGAGACCTAACTTAATGTCCTTTGAGACCTAACTTAATGTCCTTTGTGACCTAACTTAATGTTCTTTGAGACCTAACTTAATGTCCTTTGAGACCTAACTTAATCTTCTTTGAGACCTAACTTAATGTCCTTTGAGACCTAACTTAATGTCCTTTGTGACCTAACTTAATGTCCTTTGTGACCTAACTTAATGTTCTTTGAGACCTAACTTAATGTCCTTTGAGACCTAACTTAATGTCCTTTGAGACCTAACTTAATGTTCTTTGAGACCTAACTTAATGTCCTTTGAGACCTAACTTAATGTCCTTTGAGACCTAACTTAATGTTCTTTGAGACCTAACTTAATGTTCTTTGAGACCTAACTTAATGTTCTTTGAGACCTAACTTAATGTCCTTTGAGACCTAACTTAATGTTCTTTGAGACCTAACTTAATGTTCTTTGAGACCTAACTTTCCATTAGTTTGCCCAGGTTAGGTCCCGGTAGTCTGCCCAGGTTAGGTCCTGGTAGTCTGCCCAGGTTAGGTCCTGGTAGTCTGCCCAGGTTAGGTCCTGGTAGTCTGCCCAGGTTAGGTCCTGGTAGTCTGATGCAAAAAGGCTATTTGGAAATTGAGTCAGTCTCGGGCCTTCAAGCTGAAAAGACATATGTACTATATCGTCTTTATGTAGGTATGGCAACTGGTAAGTGGCCTGAGATCGTGGAATATTTTAAACTAACGCAACAAGACTGAAATGCTTTCACATATTATAAAGTTAATATTGACTATTTCTAAACTCCAGAGTGCATCTTTCCCGGACAATGCCGGGTACCTCCGCTAGAAATATTATAATCCTTTAATATACTGTAAGGTGATTAAATTTAACATATATATACCCAATTTATCCTATTATAATATATATGAGTGAATAAAGAAGAAATAGAATATAATATTCTATCCCTTTCTATAAAATGATTAAATTTAACACATATCGACTCGAGTAACGCGGTAGTTACGTTCCTGGAGACGTCGCGTTATTAAAAAACGCATTATTTAAACTTAATTTCCCCATAGGAAACAATGGTAATAGTGGGGGTTGTGTTCCTGGACAATGCAAAAGTCTACCTTTTTTGGGATTTTGTTACTCTAATGTATGAATAGTTGAGTCAAAATATAGAATGGCTGGTGAAAATAAGTGAAGCGAATCCGAGGAGTTCTTATACAATACGAGTGAAATTATAATGAACATGTCACGAAATTATATCACTGTCGTCTGTGAAGTATGGGTGTGTGTGTTGCCACCACTTCTCCCACTCTCCTTCCCCCCCCCCCCTACCCTCAGTCTCCATTCACCCTAGCTCAAGGTCAAGGGAATATAGGCCTAGCCTGCGTTGTCACCGTGTGTGTGACTTGCTCATTTTTATTTATTACGAGTTAACCACCAGCTTCAACACTCAGTCATACCAGGTGGTACATTTACAAATCAGAAGGCCATATCCTTTGATATAAAGAAGGAAGTATTTCTCGGACAGAAAAGGCAGTAGGTAACACCAGCGTATGGCATATAAAATATAAACAAATGATATCACATGCTATCTCCCCCCTTCCCCCTACTCTCCCCCTACCACCTCCACCACTACCACGCATGCTGACGACTCATTTCAGTCATGAGTCATCTACGAAACCCTTAATACAAATTGTTATATGCATTTGATATGCTTAATATGAATTTTAATACTGTATTTACATTTGTAAAGTAACAGTACAGTATATTTCTCTTCACTCGTCATTCCACTCTGCCTCCTCACTCAACTCTACTTACACACTCTGTGCTCTGAGTGGGTGAGCGTGGCCACGTTAAATCGAACAAAGAGCGTTATTTAATCGTATCCCCCCTACATATTACACAGCGTTAAATAAAAAACTCGTTACTCAAAATAGTGTTATTCGAGAGTCAACTGTAATATTATTTTACAATATATACAAGTGAGTAAAGAAGAATTACAGTATAATATTATAATTCCTTATATTAATGATTGGTAATTATCTATTCTATTGTCGTTGTCTATTATGATGTTTTTACCTTCTTTACCAACTAATTTATATCATTCTAAGACACTCTTTTCCTATGGTGTCATCTTTGGAAATGCCACATTTCCAAGATAAGTCAAATTCAAATGGGACATTTTCAAATTAGCCAGACCTAACCTAACCCAGACCACAGCAGACTACCGGGACCTAACCTCGGCAAACTACCGGGAACTATACTCTATCCAATCCTAGCTTGCAATTGGAGCTTAGCTATATTTTTAATGCTCGTCTCTGATTGGTCAATTTCTCCAGGCAACCTCCGTTCTCACTTACCTTTCCCATACCAAAACATTGCATTTCTCAGAGGTACACTTTTTTGTTTTTTTCTTGGTGCCTCACTTATTTCGCTTAATACCTACTTAGCACTTTGGTAATCTGACAGAATAATGATAGAGGATTACTTTTATCGTGAAAAAAATATCCATATCATTAAAAAGTATACGATTAAATACGAGTTGAAGTGAAACCAGTAGTTAAAAATGTGTATACAACTTTTTTTATATGCCGATATTTATTTATAAATATTACGCTACCATGATTAAAAAAGGGTGGATGGTGTAGATAGAATCCTCCTGCATGTCATGGTGGTATTATATTGTAGATAAGACAGAAATTATTGCTGGAAACGTAATTTTACTACCAAGATGTCGATGACACTCTTCAACTCTCCCTATTTTCCTTCTATTTCCTTCCCGGTTGCTGTTAATATTTTTTTTTCGTTTCAGATAACACCAGTAAGAGAGTGACAACACTGACACCATAACAGTGTGGTTGGCAGCCCTGACACCATAACAGAGTGGTTGGCTGCCCTGACACCAGCAACAGTGTGGTTGGCTGCCCTGACACCAGTAACAGTGTGGTTGGCAGCCCTGACACCAGCAACAGTGTGGTTGGCTGCCCTGACACCAGTAACAGTGTGGTTGGCAGCCCTGACACCAGTAACAGTGTGGTTGGCAGCCCTGACACCAGTAACAGTGTGGTTGGCAGCCCTGACACCAGCAACAGAGTGGTTGGCTGCCCTGACACCAGCAACAGTGTGGTTGGCTGCCCTGACAACAGTAATAACCAAGTGGTCATATTGGTGGCAGAATAAAGCTGTGTTAGTGATGGACGTGGAAGGAAGTGACACCATCAATGTTGTCAGAGAAGAGAAGTGTAACAAGTTGGTCTGTCAACAATGTGGTCAAAAGTTTAGCAGGAAATACAATCTCACTCCCCATTTGTGTTGACTCATACTGCAAAGAAAAAGAACTGTGGTAATAATTTTAGTCAGAAATCTTCCCTTAAAGTTCATATTATGAGTGTTCATACACGAGTAAAGAAATTTGAATGTAATGAATGTGATAAAAAGTTTGTGACAAAGGGTGATCTAAAAAGACACATACTTATACACACAGGAGTGAAGGAATTTGAATGTGAAGTATGTGGTAAAAAATTTGTGACAAAAGGTAATCTAAAGCAACACATACTTATACACACAGGAGAGAAGAACTTTGAATGTGAAGAATGTGGTAAAACGTTTATGAGAAAGGGTGATCTAAAGCAACACATACTTATACACACAGGAGTGACGAACTTTGAATGTGAAGTATGTGGTAAAAAATGTGTAACAATAGGTAATCTAAAGAAGCACATACTTATACACACAGGAGTGAAGGAATTTGAATGTGAAGTATGTGGTAAAAAGTTTGTGACAAAGGGTGATCTAAAAAGACACATACTTATACACACAGGAGTGAAGGAATTTGAATGTGAAGAATGTGGTAAAACGTTTGTGACAAAGGGTAATCTAAAGCAACACATACTTATACACACAGGAGTGAAGGAATTTGAATGTGAAGAATGTGATAAAAAGTTTGTGAGAAAGGGTAATCTAAAGGAGCACATACTTATACACACAGGAGTGACGAACTTTGAATGTGAAGAATGTGGTAAAAAATGTGTAACAATAGGTAATCTAAAGCAACACATACTTATACACACAGGAGTGAAGGAATTTGAATGTAATGAATGTGATAAAAAGTTTTCTGACAAATCCCAACTCACGTTACACAAAACTGTTCACATGAAATAAAACATTGAATGTAAGCGGTGGTCAACAATGATTGCTCCCCTCCCCTCTAAGCATGATAGGAAAAAACTGAAAATATCAAGTGGTAGTACATTATATTGTAGGTGTATGGTGACAAGGTGAGTATTCAGTGTTGATTCCACAGTGGTATTGGTTTGTTAGCTTACCAACCAACCACACCTGTAAGGCTTCATTATTTCTCAAAAGCTGAGTATCCACATTCACAAAATCTATCAAGCAGTTAGATAATGATGATCACTGCACAGTTTACTCACCAAATTCATTAAATATTTCCCGCATAAGTCATTTACATGGCTAAGATATTTTCGTTTGTATGCTTACAAACCAATACCAACCACTGTGGAATGGACCTTCAGTGTTGATAGAGGTTCAGACAACATCGTTTTTTCAACCTCGTCCTTCAAGATCGATCCAACATTTTCACAGATCAGGAGAATTACTGGTCCACTCGTCATTACCAAAGAAGTCCATGTTGTTGTCCTTCAGAAGGTTCTGGCTGGGTTCAAAGCACTTTACATATGGTGCTTCTTTTTACTGTCATTTAACACAGCAGTATACATGTTGATACCAGCAAAGAAGAAGGATTTAATGTACTTTCAGATGATATCACCATCATATATCTAGCTAATACAGTATTTTATCCAGCAGGGGAGTGAATCAATATATAAATCCTTGTATCCACCACTGTCTTCATTCTACACTCAGTTCCTCATTGAAGACCACCAATTGTATGTGTGTTCCCAGCCTTCTGTTATTCATTACCATTCTCACCCTGTGTTTAAAGACATACACACTAAGTGATTTACTGACCCTGTGTTAAAAGGCTAGTGTGTATGTATGTGTGTGTGTGTTCCCAGACTTGTGCTATTCATTACCATTGCCTTGGAGGCAGGGAGAGGTGCCATAGGACTGGAGTAGAGCCATAATTATGACTGTATAAGGAATGGTATGGGGAGTAGGGATGAGTATGGTAGCTACAGTGGAAAAAGCCTTCTTAGTGTGACAGGGAAGGTGTATGGGAAGGTTCTTACTGAGTGATGACTGAAGTAACTGGGAATAAAGTTAGGTGTGGTTCAGAAAGGAATGTGTCCGCCAGATCTTTACAATAAAATCAACATTGGAGAAATATATTGGGAAGGGTAGGAAGCTGTATGTGCCTTCATGGATGGAGAAAAAAGGCATATGATAGGGTTGATTGGAGAGCTATGGCAGTTGTGCTAAAGATTTATGGTGATGGTGGGTGGTTGCTGGAAGACATTGAAGGAGATGAAGGTCAAAGTGAATGGTTTGGGTGGGTGCCAAGCTGAGGCTGATGGGAAAACAATGGTCCTTGGTGACGAGCTTACTTGTTGATGATACTGTGATGATGGCTGAGAGTAATAGGGAGCTGCAGCGGGGGGTGGATGAGTTTCAGTCCCAGTGTAAACAAAGAAAACTGTTGGTGAATGTTGGTAAAAGTAAGGTAATAGTATTTGAAATGGCAGAAACTGAAGTGATTGACTTTAGTACACCGTATGGGATGGGAGTGACAACTGGGACTGTAGTCACCCCTTAGTGAAAGGAGAGAGAGAGAGAGAGAGAGAGAGAGAGAATGATGAAGGTAAAACATAGAAGAGCATGTGTTGATGGAGTCTAGAGGGTCATAGAATCACACACACGGCTGGTTATTGGCGTTTCAAGAGGGTGAGTGGCGAGGTTGTGAGGTAATACTCGAGTAGAGGAGGTTAACTAGAGGAGTAATGTTTGTGTTGTTCCCTCAACTGATCAGTAACAGAAGACCAGACCACCATCCATGACTCTTGAAAGGTAGGAGTGGGTCAGTTTGGAGGCGACTAACACGGTACAATCATCAGTGGACAGTACAAGACAGTGTGGTAGTTAAAATTCACCGTCACACTGACAAATGACTTGATAAAACAATAACCAATATATGAAGGAAATTATGGTAAATATTGAGATTATCTGCGTCCTCCATTTTCACACTTTCTGGGAATCAAAATCATCTGTTTCATTTCTATTTTTCTATTGGAGACTATTTTAGTTTGTGGATATACATAAAAAGCATGTTTATTATTTGTATATATTTACTTTGGAATGGGAGCAATGACTTTCCTAGAAGGTTACCAACTTCCCGCCTCTTATACAGGAATACTTATTTGGGAAATTGTATGAAAAATGTTCAATAAGTAGTCCAGTGTGGCCACCACCCGGCCCTTCTGACATAGTGTTCTGGACTCAAAACCTAGAGGTCGGGAGATCAATCCTCACAGGTGAGGGCCTAAGAATATTTACTCTTCCGATTTGAGTGTCAGGCACTAACTATAAGGCCACCGAACATCGTAAAACACCCTCACTGGTACCATAACAGCTGCAGTATTTGGGAATAACCCTCACTTCCCTCTCTCTGTGGCTGGGTACCAGTTCGGAAGTCGTGACGTGTGTGTGTGAGCAGCAGTTGACCTGGGCCATGGTAACAGGCTTCATGAAGCCTATGTCCAGTGTCGGATCATATAAAAAAAAAATCAGAAGCTGGATGGAGTCATTGTGGATGCCTGTCCGGGATGCAACACCGCACCCCATTCTATTGAAAACTGCAATGTACACAAACACACTCAACAACAACACAACATACACACAACCACACTCATCAACAACACAACATACACCCTCTGAGGGCATTGTGGGAAAGCCTGGTTCAGGCCATGGCTTTCCTCAGGAGCTCGCGTCTGCTCGGCTTTCAGCTTGAAGAACTTCAACAACAACAACCCCATATTTGACCATCTATCAATATTCTTGATATTTCCATTCTACTTACAAATGAAAACTCTACCAAAATTTAATTTAGACATTTTTCCTATAACTCTTATCTTTGCAAGATGTTAACATACATTTCTGTACATTCCTTGCCAAAGTTAATGAAATACACACTAACTGCTTTCTGTTAATTCCATTAAAACTAAAAACAACCTTTATAAAGACTATAAAGTTGGTGCTATCTCAGAAAACCATTATAAAGAATATCCCAATATGTTAAACAAGATTGTCAGCAACTCAAAAAGGTCCTACCTACTACATACACATATTTACAAAATTCAAGAATAATAGTAAATAAATATGGAATGCAATAAATCAACCCAGAGTGGAAGATAATATATATATATATGTTAGATTACTGTATATTGGTTATAGTAACAATAATCTATAAGAAAGCATTTGACTCCATAAATAGAAAACCTCTGATAGAAAGACTAAAATATTATAAGTGTGATAAACAAGTAATAGACATTATAGCCAAGTTATATAAAGGAGATACAACCACATTACATATTGATGGCAAGAAGGTGTTTGATATAGACACACACACACACACACACACACATTCTCTCTCTCTCTCTCACTTTCTAACACGCACACACACACACATTCTCTCTCTCTCTCTCACTTTCTAACACACACACACACACACACACATTCTCTCTCTCTCTCTCTCACTTTCTAACACACACACACACACACATTCTCTCTCTCTCTCTCACTTTCTAACACACACACACACACACATTCTCTCTCTCTCTCTCTCTCACTTTCTAACACACACACACACACCCATTCTCTCTCTCTCTCACTTTCTAACACACACACAAACACACACATTCTCTCTCTCTCTCTCACTTTCT
>JAWZYT010002275.1:35000-42500 GCA_034508575.1 Petrolisthes manimaculis
CTGTTTCCTGACATATTTTGTAGGAATTAATGTACTCCAAAGTTACTACAAGGGACCTCAAATAATTCTAGGGTAATTTTGGAGCAAACTGATTCCTCCAATCCAAATTATGACGTCATTATAAAGAGAGAGAGAGAGATAGAGATCAGTGTTGCCAGGTCTGCTTGACAAAGTTTCTATAATATCCCCATTGGCACCTCTGATTCCCCATATCTAGTGAAAATTCCTCATACTTGGCATCACTTATAGAGAAAATGTTGGCTCAAAATTAATGTTTGAATGGCAGTCCATAAAGGTGGTTACTGATTGACTACCCCTCCCCCCTACCCCCCATCCACTCTACCCATACCCCCTCCCTCACACCCATGCCCCTACCCACCCCTTATACCATACCCCCTCCCTCACACCTATACCCCTACCCCCCAGACACCATACCCCCACCCCACTCCCCTACCCCCCATCCACTCTACCCATACCCCCTCCCTCACACCCATGCCCCTACCCCCCCCTAACACCATACCCCCTCCCTCACACCCATGCCTCTACCCCCCATAACTACATACCCCCACCCCACTCCCCTACCCCCTCCTTGATTATCGTATAATGACGTCATGATTTGGTGGAGAATATTGATCACGTTTTGGGTCATAATTAATCTATCAATAATTATTTTGAATTAATTATTATATAATTAAATTCCTCTTAATTTTCCCTACAGTTTAATATAATAATTTCATTAATTATGTAACTAATTACCAAAATTAGCGAATATTTTCTATTTATAATTTCCAACCGTGACTAATTGGTACATTGTAGCACCTTGAGTCCTCCAAGGTATCTCAGGCAACACAACTTAATACAGGAATAATACAGTTTGGAGGAATCAGTTTGCTCCACAATTACTCTATGGAAATCTGGGTTCCTTTATAGTACTTTGATTCCTCCAAAGTATGTCAGGAAAAAGAATTAATTAATAAATATAATGATATCTATTTTGTTGTATGGAATAGTTTGGAGGAATCAAATTGCTCCAGTATTACCATAACCAAACCCACAGCTTCGAATGTATTAGCTTCGAATGTATTAGCTTCGAATGTATTAGCTTCGAATGAATTAGCTTCGAATGAATTAGCTTGGTGAATCATTTTAAAAGGGGTGTAGGGGGGGGGGGGGGTGTATTAGGGGTGTATAGGAGTGTAGGGAAGGGTTTGGGTTGGGTGGTTGGTGAGGTATAGTGGGGTGGTAGTTTCGAATGAATCAGTTTCGAATGAGTGAATCAGTTTCGATGCTACTACCCCTACACAACCCTTACCTACATCCCCCCATACCCCCCCTAATACACCACCCCCTCTCTACACACACCCTACATCCCCCCATACCCCCCCTAATACACCACCCCCTCCTTACACCCTCTCTTAAATGGTTCATCAAGTTGATTCATTCGAAGCTAATTCATTAAAAGTTGATTCATTCGAAGCTAATTCATTAAAAGTTGATTCATTCGAAGCTAATTCATTAAAAGTTGATTCATTCGAAGCTAATTCATTAAAAGTTGATTCATTCGAAGCTAATTCATTAAAAGTTGATTCATTCGAAGCTAATTCATTAAAAGTTGATTCATTCGAAGCTAATTCATTAAAAGTTGATTCATTCGAAGCTAATTCATTAAAAGTTGATTCATTCGAAGCTAATTCATTAAAAGTTGATTCATTCGAAGCTAATTCATTAAAGGTTGATTCATTCGAAGCTAATTCATTAAAAGTTGATTCATTCGAAGCTAATTCATTAAAAGTTGATTCATTCGAAGCTAATTCATTAAAAGTTGATTCATTCGAAGCCATTTCATTCGAAGCTGTGGTGTTTGTTGTGGTAATACTGGACCAATTGGATTCCTCCAAACTATTCTATACAACAAAATCGATATAATTATATTTATTAATTAATTCTCTTTCCTGACATATTTTGGAGGAATCAAAGTACTATAAAGGAACCCAGATTTCCATAGAGTAATTGTGGAGCAAACTGATTCCTCCAAACTGTATTATTCCTGTATTAAGTTGTGTTGCCTGAGATACCTTGGAGGACTCAAGGTGCTCCAATGTACCAATTAGTCACGGTTGGAAATTATAAATATATAATAATCGCTAATTTCGGTAATTAGTTACATAATTAAAGAAATTATTATATCAAACTGTAGGAAAAATTAAGGGGAATTTAATTATATAATAATGAATTCAAAATAATTAATAATAAATGAATTATGAACCTAAACGTGAACTATATTCTCCACCAAATCATTATACGATAATCAAGGGGGGATAGGGGAATGGGGATGGGGGATTGGAGTTAGTGGGGGTAGGGACATGGGTGTGAGGGAGGGGGTATGGGTAGAGTGGATGAGGGGTAGGGGGGAGGGGTAGTCAATCAGTAACCTCATTTATGGACTGCCATTCAAACATTAATTTTGAGCCAACATTTTCTCTATAAGTGATGCCAAGTATGGGGAATTTTCACTAGATATGGGGAATCAGAGGTACCAATGGGGATATTATAGAAACTTTGTCAAGCAGACCTGGCAACACTGTCACGGTTTGATCCGTGATCATAACGTAACGTACGTAAGTAGTAGGATGCTATATATTATATATATATTAACAAAGGGACACCACGTGTGGGGAATGTTCTATAAGGCATGGAACAGTGGTATTTTTCTCAGTCAGGAAGACAAAGACAGAGGAATTGAGTTGAGCAATTTGAAATATAGGTGCAGGCTATTAATCCCCAGGTAGACAGGGAAGGTCAGGTCAGGTGAGGTCGAGTACCCACTCACTCCATCCCGTGTCTGGAGGTACTGTTACAATTTTGCATTAATAATTATGCTATGGGGGCATCTATTACTTATTAAAATTGATTTTGAAGTGGAAGGGAATCATTTGCAAGCAGTTGCATGTTATGGGAAAAGTGATTTGCATGTATAACTAAAGTGTGAGTGACATATGTAAACGTAGTCAAGGATTAGGCCATACGAACACGTAGATATTGGACAGTCTTGATGATGAGTCACTGGCCAGGTAGAATGGGGAGGAGTCAGAAAGGTAATTAATCTCCACCACCCATACCTTGGTTTTGAATACAAGCAGTTGGTAGATACACACTGGACGAAGAACACACCTCGTATCCAGCCCTCGTTGCTTTGCCTAGGGGCCTATAGTTTTAACGTAACGTCGAAATTGTTTAATTACTTTTTCACAAGACTTATTGTTAATTAACTCACTATTCATTCGCTAGACGAGAATCAGTAAGGTGTCATTTTATAGGTGAGGAGAGGGCTGGCAGGAATTTACGAGTGTGTGTGTGTGTACGAGGGACAGTAAACGAGTGTGGAATTGACATTGAAATATACCAACTGGGTTGCTTGATTTCCATTACTATTACGATAACGTAATTACCGTCTCCTGTGTGTGCGAGGGGAAGTGCTAGCTCGTGATAAGTATATTAAAGTAAAGTAATATTACTGTCCACGTGGACTACGAGCGACTGAGGGAAGCACGTGTAGAGAGGAGCGACGAAGAGTAAGTAATATTTTTATTGATAGTTACTGTGAACGGAAGTGTGTGTGTGTGATTTTGATTGAATTTAATTATTCATTTGTTGGCTTGGAATTTATTAATAAATAGAGAAAATTGGCATTTTTTGTGGTAATTGACCCTTATTGCATGCTCTATAATCATACATATATAGCAGGACGAACCCAGAAATAAATTTATTGTGTTGGAGGGAAGGATACAGGGATTATAACTCTGGGTAACTCGCTGCAGCCAACCAACGAGATTACATATTTCCAGCAAGGTAAGCTTTGGTAATTTATTATAAAGCTACATTCATTGATATTTATCAGTCCACCCCCACATAATTGGCGCCCAACGTGGGGCCTGCTCTTTGTATTAATTCCAGTCACACACGCGCACACCTTCACGAGTAGATAGATTACGGTTGTCCAGGAATTAAGGCAAAGGAAACAATAGAAAATATTTTAATATGTATACCGTAGCGGAATTGATGGAGGAAGCCCGAAGCTTGGGATATGCAGATACAGTCGAGATTCGACAGTACGTAGAGCGTCGTCAAGAGGAAGACAGGCTCGAAAGGGTGAGTGTAAGGGAGGCAGAAAAGGAACAGAGAGAGGCTGAAAAGGAACAGAGAGAGGCAGAAAGGGAACAGAGAGAGGCAGAAAGGGAAGAGAGAGAGCATGAAAAAGAAAGATGGGCACACGAACTGAAAATGGTGGAACTGCAAGCACAGGCGAATAGTAGTCAAAGCAGTATTGCAAGCCCGACTACAGTAACCCCGAGACTACAACTGGCGAAGTATGTAGAGGGAGACGAAATTGAACCGTTTATTGAGCGATTCGAGATGCTTGCAGACACATATGTCTTTGGTGACGATGTAAAGAAGATAGAGTTCCTTAATCTGTTCGATGGTAAAGCACTTAGTATCCTCTACCGACTCGATCCTGACACCAGGAATTATGCGAGCATGAAAAAAGCTCTGTTACAAGCATATGGGGTGACGGTCGATGATGCACGGAAGCAGTTTTTGAGTGCTTCCTTGAAAGATAAAGAGACCGTTGCACAGTTTAGTGCACGTCTCGCTAGCCACCTGGATCAGTGGTTTGATAAGGCCGAAACACCCAAGACGTTGGAGGGGATAAAGGACTTGTTGCTTCGCACGCAACTAGAGAAGTCGTGTCCGCCAGAATTGTCGGCCCAGATTAAAACCCATAAGATTAATTGCCTCAAGGAAATGGTGGAAATGTCGGATGCACATTTTACCGCATACGGTTACCACACGCGGGTTCAGTCGTGTGAGAATTTAACTCAGTTAAATAAGCCTTCCCAAGACTCTGCTGGTTCATATAATAAATCGAGTAATAATGATTATTCACAGCAGCAGAGTCAGGTTGTACGTCAACAACCTAATCCTCTCTTTAATCACGCCAAGAAACAAGGCAATAATTATTATTCTCAGCAGTCAAGTCAGTACCGTTACCAGGGGAGAAGTAACGGGAGGAGTTATAATAATAACCACGGTGGTAATAAGGGTTATTATCAGCGATCGGCTGCTGCTACATATAGTGAACCACAGTACCCAGCTGTAGGTACGACTAGCGCTGCTGGGGAAACTCCCGAGGGTGGAGAAGGATATACCCAGCAGACTGAGGAAGCTCGTCAGGGTGAGAAGGATGAAGGGTTACGTATTCACGGGGACCATCGGTGGTTTAAAGGGAAGTGCTAGCGTTGGGGCAGACCTTATGTCACGGTTGCCTGAGGAAAATCGAGCGAGTAACTAATTATGGGTTATGATTAGGATTCAAATTACTCGTTTTATTGTTATCTCCGAGTGCAACGAGCACAAACCCTTTATCCAAACTCAGATTTGGGGTTCACCTCGGTCTGATGTTTGGATATTGAATTGGGTCTTCCAAGACTTGGGTTCCAGCGGTTATCCCTGACTCGAGTCTTGGATGATTAATTAATATATATATATTGCCTTACAGGAATTGATGGCAGTTGGATGGTCTCCAGAATAATTTTTTGCATTTTTATTATTACATATTATGTAACAATGACACAATGTATTACATACACCACACTTATATATTGTTTAAATGTGTACTATTGGTACTAGACATTACCAGGTATAATTATTCTTGCCACGGAGTTTCTCCTTAGATTTTAAAGTTAAAGTAACTGTTAGGAGTTTTTCACTCATTGGCAAAAATAAACACTTAACTGGTATTAAGTCATGACACATACAAGAATGAGTGAAGTGTGAGTGAGTTATTATTGTAATAGTTATACATGCAAAGACGTCATTACCACTTCATTATTTTATTAAACATTGCATAGAGCAATGTCTCTTCTGTGTGTGCGAATGTCACGGTTTGATCCGTGATCATAACGTAACGTACGTAAGTAGTAGGATGCTATATATTATATATATATTAACAAAGGGACACCACGTGTGGGGAATGTTCTATAAGGCATGGAACAGTGGTATTTTTCTCAGTCAGGAAGACAAAGACAGAGGAATTGAGTTGAGCAATTTGAAATATAGGTGTAGGCTATTAATCCCCAGGTAGACAGGGAAGGTCAGGTCAGGTGAGGTCGAGTACCCACTCACTCCATCCCGTGTCTGGAGGTACTGTTACAATTTTGCATTAATAATTATGCTATGGGGGCATCTATTACTTATTAAAATTGATTTTGAAGTGGAAGGGAATCATTTGCAAGCAGTTGCATGTTATGGGAAAAGTGATTTGCATGTATAACTAAAGTGTGAGTGACATATGTAAACGTAGTCAAGGATTAGGCCATACGAACACGTAGATATTGGACAGTCTTGATGATGAGTCACTGGCCAGGTAGAATGGGGAGGAGTCAGAAAGGTAATTAATCTCCACCACCCATACCTTGGTTTTGAATACAAGCAGTTGGTAGATACACACTGGACGAAGAACACACCTCGTATCCAGCCCTCGTTGCTTTGCCTAGGGGCCTATAGTTTTAACGTAACGTCGAAATTGTTTAATTACTTTTTCACAAGACTTATTGTTAATTAACTCACTATTCATTCGCTAGACGAGAATCAGTAAGGTGTCATTTTATAGGTGAGGAGAGGGCTGGCAGGAATTTACGAGTGTGTGTGTGTGTACGAGGGACAGTAAACGAGTGTGGAATTGACATTGAAATATACCAACTGGGTTGCTTGATTTCCATTACTATTACGATAACGTAATTACCGTCTCCTGTGTGTGCGAGGGGAAGTGCTAGCTCGTGATAAGTATATTAAAGTAAAGTAATATTACTGTCCACGTGGACTACGAGCGACTGAGGGAAGCACGTGTAGAGAGGAGCGACGAAGAGTAAGTAATATTTTTATTGATAGTTACTGTGAACGGAAGTGTGTGTGTGTGATTTTGATTGAATTTAATTATTCATTTGTTGGCTTGGAATTTATTAATAAATAGAGAAAATTGGCATTTTTGTGGTAATTGACCCTTATTGCATGCTCTATAATCATACATATATAGCAGGACGAACCCAGAAATAAATTTATTGTGTTGGAGGGAAGGATACAGGGATTATAACTCTGGGTAACTCGCTGCAGCCAACCAACGAGATTACATATTTCCAGCAAGGTAAGCTTTGGTAATTTATTATAAAGCTACATTCATTGATATCTATCAGTCCACCCCCACAAACACTGCTCTCTCTCTCTCTCTCTCTCCACATACCCCCCCCCCCCCTCATTTACATTCCATCTCCATCCTCTACCCCCACCCCCCTTTCATTACCTCTCTCTCTCTCTCTCTCTCTCTCTCTCTCTCTTTAATGTTGTCATAATATGGTTTGGAGGAATCGGTTTGCTCCAAAATTACCCTAGAATTATCTGAATTAAACCCATTTATTTCATGATATAATTAATATTAAACCCATT
>JAWZYT010002275.1:47500-100000 GCA_034508575.1 Petrolisthes manimaculis
TTCTTTTCCCATGTGTTAAGTTGGTAAGCCTGTGAAAGGTACAGTCGGCGGCAAAAGTCCTGTCGCCTCACTTGCTTCACCGAGGCACGCGATGTTCATAGACTCGAGATTATTAATTGTAGAAAACATGCGTATTTTTCGAGTCCATGAACACTGTGCGTCTCGGTGAAGCAGGTGAGGCGACATGACTTCTGCCGCCGACTGTACAAGGTGTGGGATCAACCTCCTGTAGTGTGAACTGGGGTTCATATGATTCGAACCTTCACTTCACCAGAAATAAACCTATATTCTGCAGGAGAGATTCCATTGTCTCATTCCGTTTTACAGAATATTCTTTTCACAATAAAATATACAGTAATATGTGGATAATTGTGGTTCTCATAACTTTGTGTAATATTAATTATTGTTGTAACACATTTATCAGTAAGTATAGCAATTTCATTACATATGTCAAGTTTTATAGACACCCATCCCATCTGATGGCATTATAGTTCTGCTGATATCGAACAATACTTAGCCAACAGATGAGAGTAGCCTTCTGTTAAAAATATGATGATAATACCAAAATTTAATACATATATAGGTTTGTTATTGTGAACTCCATTTCCATTAGCCCCTTCACCCAAAGTTAACCATAAATCCTCAAGATACAGAAAAACGTCTCTACAGCCACACTGTTATTGGCGTCTCTCTTGTTCTTTCTTCCTCCACCAAACCCTCCATACCCCCCCCCCCCCTCCCTTCTTCCTCTCTCACTCCCCCCCCCCCTTCTTTCTCTCTCATTTCCCCATAACTCGTCAGGTAGAAGCGACCCCATGATGAGTGTACTCGTGTCTTCATCCCATCAGTTCGTGACTGTATATACGTTTAATTCTTTTAAGTATAATATAATATAATATATATATAAGGTTGTTTTTGTCTTACCTTTCAAGAGTAATTAACATTTAACTTTTGTTCAGTCTGAAGCTTCATCATATTCCTAGTCACTAATTATTATTATTTATAAGATATTATAAACTCACATACCATTGGACTGTAATAATAATAATAATAATAATAATAATAATAATAATAATAATAATGATAATGATAATAATAGGAAGGAAGGAAGGAAGGAAACTACGTGTGTGAAATTATGTGTGTGTGTGTGTATATATATATGTGTGAGTGAGAGAGTAAATGTGTGTGTGAGAAATATATATATATATATATATATATATATATATATATATATATATATAAATGTGTGTGTGAGAGAGAGAGTGTGTGTGAGAAATTGTCACCTCCATTATATTATACCTCCATGGTGTTGTCACCTCCATTATATACGACCTACAGACCATACAGAACAGAGCCCTAAAGACAATCACAGGCTGCACAGCTACCACACCTACAGACCACTTACACCATGAAACCAAAGTCCTTAAAATCAAGGACCATCTTGACATGAGAGGCACACAAACACTTGCTGCAGCCTCCACAAACACACAACATCCACTACACTACATGGCACAACACCCACACATGCCAAGAAACATTAAAACAACACCTAGCACACGATACCACACACAAATACTATCATCTCTTACACCATGCCCACCCCAAACCAACCTCCAGAAACACATCCATACTCAAATCACTCCTCAGTCCATCCAAACACTCAAAAACAACACACAGCTGCATGCACGACCTCCTGACATCCATCCATCTGAATCCTCCCTTCCCCGTGAGGACAGAGTCCACCTGGCCAGGCTGCGTTGTGGCCACCACCCGGCCCTTCTGACATATCAGAAGAGGCTGGATGAAGCCACTGCAGATGCCTGTCCAGGATGCAACACAGCACCCCATACTATTAAACACATTATTGAAGACTGCAATACACACAACCACACTCGCCAACAACACAACATACACTCTCTGAGGGCACTGTGGGAAAGCTCGGTTCAGGCCATGGCCTTCCTCAGGAGCTCGGGGCTGCTCGGCCAGACAGCTTGAGGAACTTCAACAACACAGATCTAATTATTCTAAATTATTCCAAGCCACAGGCCATCATCATTATTGTAATTCATCTGGTGCTGTTTCCTGACATACTCTGAATCAAAGCACTTCAATGAACCAAAATATGTACCATCCCCTTAATGGTGTTAATGTGTGGCCAACTACACCCTATGGTATAGATTTTTGGGATGTTATGCAAGAACATCTGTGGTGTTTACTATGGCATGGTACCGATGCGATGGCTCCATAAACAAACAACCATTGTATTGCTACCAATTGTCTGCACCATAAATGTTCTTAAATATAACCCTTTCAGCCATATGCTAACACTAATTGTGAAGACCCCATTTTTTTTTTCATGATACATGTATTAATAAGGTTTATCCCTCTTTCAAACTGTTTTTATAAAACAATTAAATATTCTCCCAATCCAAATCAAAGTCTTTAATCATAATTATTAGGTTTTAGAAAAATGGAATATGTAAATGCTTTAAAACATAAGGGGAGATTTCTCTTGTTGGTAAATTGGGAGGCAACTGATTCCTCCTAACTATACCAGACAACAGACACCCCCAATGGTACTAATAGAGGATCTGTTTCTTAGCATAGTTTGAAGGAATCACAGATCTTCCAACTCAAATGAAGCAGTTAAATAAAGCCAGAATTAAAAGGATGCAAACTAAAATATATAACCTATTTATTGGCCCCGTAAGGGAAGTATTGCCTGTGGTGACGTGGGCAGTACTTTAAGGGTTATGGCATCCCTTCGGCCCCAGCCAATCCTTTTCAGTTCTTCAAGTATCCCTCTGTTCCTTCTCTTTCCTTCGTACTTGCTGTCCCACCTCTCTATCACCCTTCCCACTGGTGAGGGCTGGTTCTATCCAGAAATGAGGAATTTGGCATCCTCTACCACACCATGGCCTGTTCTGTCTGTCTCTCTCACTATTTCTCATTCCTTCTGGGTAACTGACGAGATCGCCCGATTGGGTGGCACAACAAGGAAGACTACAGACAGTGGGTTTGTTGGCTCCGGGGTATATCATCCGTATATATCCATGAGCCAGTAGTCCCCTCGTCTGTTGCCTTCGAAGAAACAGATCTCATTACCTCCCTGGTTCCCTTTGGGGGTCTGAGCATCTGCTATGCTTCAGTCAACCAGACTCAGAACTGCTATGGCAAACAGTCTAGGGAACTACAACAACAACAACAACCACCACCACTCATTAGCTACCCAGAAGGAATGAGAAATAGTAAGAGACAGATAGAACAGGCCAGGGTGTAGTACAGGATATGCCAGATTCCTCATTTCTGAATAAGAACCAGCCCTCACCAGTGTGTGCTGGGTAGTTTACATCAACACATCTTCTCCCACCCTACAAGGTTGTTATCCTTGCTCTTATAGCTGGGTACCTATTTACTGCTAGGTGACATAGGGGGCTAGGATCTCTTACATGCTGGGCAAGTGTGCTAACCGTTACACCATCAGCATACCCCAGTGATGGTGGTAGTAATAGGTAGGTGAGGAGGAGGAGGTGGTGATTCAGTTTTCCCTCATGGTAACATCACACTGCCTGCAAGTAACCAAATAAGGTCAATACATTTCTATTCCTACATTACAATCAACCAATTACAAAAATTATACTGGGAGGCAGAAGAAAACTAAAAAAAATAAAAAACAAACCTTGTTAATACTTATTCCTTCATTTCAATCATACTATAATACTACAGTATATTACAAAAGTTATACAGGGGGAGGAAGATGACTTAAAAATATATATATGTATATTGTACATGTATAAATACAAAAAATGTATACTGTCCCAAATATTCCAAGCTACAGTATGCTCGAGGTGTCCTAAAGTACAATGATGGTCTCATTCTCTACCACTTATTTCAAGGCCTCACAAATACAAAACAAATATAGAATTACAACTGTGGTACCAAGATTTAAGGGGATAGCATATATTTGGTACTGTACACTGGAGGCTACTGATTCCTCCAAACTATGTCAAGAAACAGACCATCATCATCATTTTCGTTTAACGTCCGTATTTTCCCATTTAGGATTGGGTTGGACGGGCGATGACTGCTCTCCACATCTGTCTATCTTATGTTCCTCTATTCCCATTAAATTCATATCCTTCTGACACTATTGTTGCATCATCCAACGTACCCCAGAAGGCTTCTTTTTCTTCCTCCGGCCTACCTACTTGTGGTGCATATACTGAAAATATGTTTGTAACTTTCCTTCCCATGACAATCTCTATCTGTATTATGTTAGCATTTATTCTTTCAACCTTTATCACATCCACCGCTAGCTCCTCTCGTACCAATATACCTACTCCTCCTACTTTCATCTCTTCTCCAGACCACCAGAGCTTGTAGCGTTCCTCTCCGCATCCCAACATTTTACTTCCCTCTCCTTTATATTATACTTCCTGTACACAACAAATGTCTATTTTCCTCCTCTTCAACATTTCCACCACCTCTCTGCTCCTCCCCACCATCGACGCAACATTCATTGTACCCACCCTCAGATTTATTTTCAGAGGAATGAATAGAGGAAATGACTAATGTACTGTATTGAGGACACGTTAATAATGAACATATGTATACTATACAGTAATCCATTGTTATTACTGTATGTAATGTACTGTATTGAGGACACATTAATAATGAACATATATTATACACAATACAGTAATCCATTGTTTTCCACTGTTGTTAAGAGTGTGTACTGTATTTTTTTTTTTTAATATACTCTGACACTGGACATAGGCTTCATGAAGCCCGTTACCATGGCTCAGGTCAACTGCTGCTCACACACACACACGTCACAACTTCCGAACTGGTACCCAGCCACAGAGAGAGGGAAGTGAGGGTTATCCCCAAATACTGCAGCTGTTATGGTACCAGTGAGGGTGTTTTACGATGTTCGGTGGCCTTATAGTTAGTGCCTGATACTCAAATCAGAGGAGTAAATATTCTCAGGCCCTCACCTGAGAGGATTGATCTCCCGACCTCTAGGTTATGAGTCCAGAACACTAACCACTTGGCCACCTCCCCTAATGTTTGGAATGAGTATGTACAGTTATCCTTTTTTGTATAGCTGCACACACAAATTTGTAGTATTTCAGCTTTGTCAATACAGAGACAGTGTTTTGCATTAGCGAATAGCAATCAGGGAAGGAAGGGGAGAGCACGATGAATGGGATAAGTGGTAAGGTAAATGACTTAGCAAAATTATTAAGTTTGAGGCCATGATGCAATTTGGCACAGCTTGTTTTACACTCTGCCCAAATTTTTGGCACTATAGTGTACTGTATTGCCAGCCATAGGAGTTACAACCCAACAACAGGGGGTGCAAGCCAGCACAATTCTATGTTGGTCCCAAGTCTGGATAAATATGGAGGGTTGGCATCAGAAAGGGTAGTCAGTCAATAACAACCAAGCCCAAACCATAATGAGCTACAACCAATGAACAGTGAGTCATACCAGGGTGTACCCCACTATAAGTAATGCAAAGAGGCATCACCTGACCTCTGCGAATACCACACCATCAGCGAGTGCAACTAAAGAAGTGATGGTATTGCCCGGGTGACCGAAGCCGTTCCCAGGTACTCGCGCCCCCTTGTGGGGATCGGGGGGGGGGGGGGTTGCGACAGTTTGGGCCCCATAGCTTCCTTCCTTGGCAGCTTTGGGGGTTGGTCCCACTCCAGGACCTTCTGACATACCAGAAGAGGCTGGATGGAGCCATTGCGGATGCCTATCCAGGATGCAACACAGCACCCCATACTATTAAACACATTATTGAAGACTGCAATACACACAACCACACTCGCCAACAACACAACATACACTCTCTGAGGGCACTGTGGGAAAGCCCGGTTCAGGCCATGGCCTTCCTCAGGAGCTTGGGGCTGCTCGGCCAGACAGCTTGAGGAACTTCAACAACAACTAAAGAAGTGAGCTCCTATTGTTCTGAGGATGACAACGGTGAATGTTGGGAGCTTGATGGGCCGAGGAAGGGAGGTGGTGAAGCTGATAAAGATGAGGAGGGTGAGCATAGTTTGTGTGCAGGGGTAACAAAGCAAAGGAATTATTTGATGGGTATAAACTTTACTATATTAATGCAACAGTAGAAGAAAAGGAGTTGGAATAGTGGTGTTGCAGGAAATGAAATAATGTGTGAAGGAAGTAAGAAGAAATCAGTTGATAACAAAAAGGCTATTAGCCTATATGGAGAAAGTGCATTAAATATGGTTAGTGCATATGTACCAGAGGCAGGATCAACGAACAAAGAAAAGGAAGAGTTTTGGAGAAAGATAGAATATGAGATGGAGAGTGTAGCGGTTCACGCAGCAAACTGCTGAGGTATCGTGAGTGGTAGTTTGGCTCGTCGGCAGTTCACCAAGACCCCGAGGGTTCATCATGCACCAACCAATGAGGGAAGGACACGTCATCAACATGGCTGACCCTACGTCATCACCAGGGCTATATAAGCACCGGCAGCCGTTCACCAAGGCGTCAGACTTCCAGTGTTCTCATCTCTGGACTGACCACTTCCATTTCCACTTACACTTGCACTATTATTTACACTTCTACTGCACACGGTGGCAGAGGCTACTCCTCTGTACGTGTGTGGTATTTTGTATTCAGAGAGCAGAGCATTATTACAGTAACTTAATATTAGTCAATTGTGTATATATTTCTATTTTGTATTGTATATATTATGTGTGTTAACTTGTAACCAACTTTTGATAGTATGAGTGATCATTCTTGTTATTTAATATAATACCTGAAAATACAGACTTTACTTATTTATTGACCAACAACAATATAGTAGGTTAAACCTACAAATGGTGACCCCGGAGTGACCCTTATGGTCTACAATATATATATATTTTGCCTTATGCCTGCTCTGTTGATATTGTAATTTTTATCTGACTCTCTCTTGTATATACTAATACCCTTCTAAGTGACACAATGGAAAACCCTACTAAACCACCTGCTGTTTATGGACCACCACCACCCTTTGTGGAAGACTCTCCAGACATCTGGATTATACAGTTGGACCTCTACTTTGCGAGATCCCGAATTGTACAGCAAGAAGTGAAGTTTCAGACAGCCGCTTCATTACTTCCTGCACACCATGTCATGGAATTTATTGACATGATTCGTAATCCTTCAGATCAGGCTTACGACGAGTTGTGTGGAGCTTTGAAGAGTCGGTTGGGGAAGTCTATAGAAGAGAATCTTCGCTCTATTCTCTCTGCTCAGCAGTTGGGTGACCGTAAGCCATCTCAGTTTCTACGTCACTTGCTGGAGCTCACGAAGCCACACATAACTGACAAAAATTCACCATTGGTGAGACAGATATTTTTGCAAGCTATGCCTGATAAATCTTTGCCTTTCCTACAATTCCTGCCTCCAGAAACTCCACTAGACACCTTAGCTGGGACTGCGGATAGAGTCGTTTCTTCTCTCCATCAAGCTTCTGCAGCTGTTGATGCTGTGAGCAGTACGGAATGCCACTCAAACCAAGATTGTCCTTTAGCACGAGCAAACTCTGCTAGGCTAGACAATATTTCCCAGACTCTGGACGAGATTTGTCATCAGTTGAAGAGGATATCTAGTGATTCAAGAAGTCGCAGCACCTCGAAACACCAAAGGAACTTTCGACGACATTCTGTTTCTCGTGACCGAAGCAGCAAACTTTGTTGGTACCACGACAGGTTTGGAGGTAAAGCCAACAAGTGTGTACTTCCATGTAAGTATAATGGTTCTTTAAACTAATGGAGGTGCCTGAGAGAGCGTCAAACTCTTGCACTTCGTCTCTTGACGCAACACCAAGGTCTGTACCAGTGTCATTTGTCATCAAAGATCCACTTTCAAGGATGTCATTTTTAATTGATACTGGAGCTCAGTTTAGTATTTTACCAGCTAAACCAATAGATAGGAAGCATGTGTCTGCCCTCACTTTAAAAGCTGCCAATGCTACCATTATAAAGACCTATGGATCTACTAGACTTTCAGTTTCTCTTGGACTTAGAAGGAAGTTTAACTGGTCATTTATCCTGGCCGACGTGGAAAATGCAATAATTGGTTGTGATTTTCTTTCCCACTTTGACTTGTCAGTTCGACCTCGTTGCCGTCAAATTGTGGACAACTCGACAAATCTTGCTATACAAGGAGGTGAGTCGTGTGCATCAATGTCTATATCGGTGTGCATTACAGACTGTGGAGCATCATATAAAGCCCTTATTGATAAATATCCAAGTATAACTGGTTCACCTTTTATTAAGCAGGAAGTTTCTCACAATGTAACTCATCGCATCACTACCAGTGGAAGTCCTGTCTTCTGCCGTCCTCGACGACTCGACTCTGCAAGACTGAAGATCGTCAAGGATGAATTCCAGTACATGCTGGATCAAGGCATCATCAGACCAAGTAAGAGTGCATTTGCTTCAGCTCTACACATGGTACCAAAATCACTTCCTGGTAGTTGGCGTCCTTGTGGAGACTTTCGTTCATTGAATAGAATTACCCTTCCTGACAGGTATCCTATACCCTACCTGCGGGATTTCAACTCCATTCTTCATGGCTCAAAGATATTTTCTAGGATTGATCTTACCAAGGCATATTTTCAAATTCCTGTTCATCCTAGTGATATTCATAAGACTGCTATTACTACTCCTTTTGGACTATATGAGTTCGTCAGAATGCCATTTGGACTACGAAATGCCAGTCAAACTTTCCAGAGATTGATGGATACTGTACTTCGTGGACTTACCAACGTCTTCGTGTACATTGACGACATCTTGGTAGCCAGCGCATCTGAAGAGGAGCATCTACATAATCTACAAGAAGTTTTTGATCGCTTGAAAGACAATGGTATCTGCATCAATACAGATAAATGTGTTTTTGGTGTTGATGAACTACAATTTCTAGGGCATCACGTCAGTTCGCAGGGAATCAAGCCATTGTTGAGTAAAGTAGAGATAATTCAAAAATTTCCTCTTCCAGGAACTCAGAAAGCCTTGCGACGTTTCCTTGGTTCCATCAATTTTTATCATAATTTTATCCCACATCTTGCAGAAATTCTTGCTCCTGTCCATAGCTTACTGGTGGAGAAAAGAAAAGGAATCAAGGACATCGTGAAATGGTCTCCCTCTGCTGAAGAAGCATTCAACCTTGCCAAGACTGCGCTAGCAACTGCAACTTCTCTTCATCATCCAGATCCTACAGCACAGATGGGTTTGTTCACTGATGCGAGCAGCACTTCTATGGGAGCAGTCCTTCAACAATGGCATAACGGTATGTGGGAACCATTAGCTTTCTGGTCACGGAAATTAAAGAATGCTCAAATCAACTACAGTGCATTTGGTAGAGAACTACTCTCTGCTTATTCTGCTATTAGACACTTTCGACCATTCCTAGAAGGTAGGGAGTTTGTTCTATATACAGATCATAAACCATTGGTACAAGCCATAAAGACATCTATGACAAGTCATGCACCACGAGAACAGCGTCACCTTGACTTTGTGTTACAGTTCACAACAGATGTCAGACATGTGAGTGGTCATGACAATATTGTAGCTGACGCCTTGTCAAGAATTTCTACAGTATCGGCTACACCCAACATAGATTTTAAGGAAATGGCTTTATTACAGTCCACAGATCCAGAGTTCAACCAGCTGGCAGAAACATCACTGAGGATTGTTCGTCAACCAGTGAGAGATCATGATTCTCTAGAGCTCATCTGTGATGATTCAACCGGGACGGTAAGACCAGTTGTACCAAAGGACATGAGGAAATCGGTTTTTCTCGTTCTTCATAACATGTCTCACCCTGGACGTAAGGCAACATTACAGCTAATCTCAAAAAGGTTTGTATGGCCCTCTATGAGGAAAGATATTTTGCTCTGGTCCAAACAATGTATGCACTGCCAGCGGTCCAAGGTCTATCGGCATGTACGGTCTCCTGTCGGGCGATATCCTCTGGCGACTAACCGCTTCGACAACATCCACCTTGACATCGTGGGACCATTACCACCTTGTAAGGGATTTCGCTATATCCTGACTATGGTGGATCGGTATACAAGATGGCCAGAAGCGTGTCCCATGACCTCTATTGATGCAGAGACTGTAGCTACATCTTTCATATCTACCTGGATATCACGTTACGGTATACCTTCTACAGTTGTGACTGATCGTGGTTCTCAGTTTACTTCTAGCCTATGGAAACTACTAACATCTCTTTTAGGTACCACAGCGATGACCACCACTGCTTATCATCCTGCTGCTAATGGTTTGGTTGAACGTTTCCACAGGCAACTGAAGAGTGTGCTCAAAGGTAACATCAACTGGGTCGATCGACTACCGTTGTGTCTTCTAGGAATACGTAACTGCTACAAAGAAGATCTCCAGTCGTCATCTGCTGACTTGGTTTTTGGAACAACATTAAAAATCCCAGGTGATATGGTTCATCATACAGATTCTAATAACTGGGATCACAGCACATTTCTTTCATCACTACATAACCATTTTAATGAGATTCGTCCTAAACAATCTCGTGCTCCAGTCACGGATGTGTTTATAATGCCTGACCTATTTACAGTCTCCCATGTTCTACTTCGCCATGATGGACACCGCCAAGGACTTCAGTACACCTATGATGGTCCATACAAAGTGCTAAGAAGAACGGACAAGACCTTCACCATCCTTCGTAGTGGCAAGAGAGAAATTGTGTCCATTGATCGACTGAAACCAGCATTTTTAGAAAATGAACATCTACAGAATCCACCAGAAGAATTAACCTCTTTGTCTTCTCCCCTAAAGGTACCTGTCATGCAACAAGGTCAGATGGATCCCTCTACACCTGAGCCGACACACTATCGTACCCGTTCTGGTAGAGTCAGCAAGCCACCAGTTCGATTCCAGCCGTAATCTGGGGGAGGGTCCTGTAGCAGTTCACGCAGCAAACTGCTCAAGTATCGTGAGTGGTAGTTTGGCTCGTCGGCAGTTCACCAAGACCCCGAGGGTTCATCGTGCACCAACCAATGAGGGAAGGACACGTCATCAACATGGCTGACCCTACGTCATCACCAGGGCTATATAAGCACCGGCAGCCGTCCACCAAGGCGTCAGACTTCCAGTGTTCTCATCTCTGGGCTGACCACTTCCATTTCCACTTACACTTGCACTATTATTTACACTTCTACTGCACACGGTGGCAGAGGCTACTCCTCTGTACGTGTGTGGTATTTTGTATTCAGAGAGCAGAGCATTGCTATTACAGTAATTTAATATTAGTCAATTGTGTATATATTTCTATTTTGTATTGTATATATTATGTGTGTTAACTTGTAACTAACTTTTGATATTGTGAATGATCATTCTTTTGACTTAATATAATACCTGAAAATACAGACTTTACTTACTTATTGACCAACAACAATATAGTAGGTTAAACCTACAATGTCATTAAACGAGCACATGTTTCTACCGGGCATGGTGGAAGAGACCGTATGTTAAAAGAGGTCCAGAAAAAGTATGCAAATGTTACAACAGCTGCCCTCGAGCTTTTCAAATCTCTGTGTGAAGAATGCCAAAAAAAGAGAAAGCGGCCCATGACTAAAGGCGTGGTTGTGAGGCCCATACTCAGTAAGGACCTAACTTCGAGAGGTCAAGTCGACCTAATTGATATGCAGGCAATGGCTCACCGAAACTTTAAATGGATCATGGTCTATCAGGACCACTTTACAAAATTTTGTGTTCTCCGACCTCTGACAACTAAACGAGCGACGGAAGTTGCAATGCATCTCTTGGATATTTTCCTCCTTTTTGGTGCCCCAGCCATACTTCAAAGTGACAATGGCTCTGAGTTTACATCACACGTGATCACTGAACTGAAAGCTGTTTGGCCAGATCTCACCATTGTTCACGGTAAACCACGTCATCCTCAGAGTCAAGGCTCCGTGGAACGCGCTAATGGTGACCTGAAGGACATGCTAATAGCCTGGCTAGCAGACAATAATACTCAAGACTGGACCGCAGGCATCAAATTCGTGCAATTTCAGAAAAACTCTGCTTATCATTCAGGAATAAAGTGTTCCCCATACTCTGCTATGTTTGGCTGTGAGGCTCGTGTTGGCTTAACTTCTTCATCCCTGCCACAAGAAGTTATTTCCAGGTTAGAGAGTGAAACTGACCTCCTGGCTGCCACTGAGAATGTTTCGCCAGAAACAGTCAACACTACTACCACCCCCGCCGTTAACCACACTACCACCCCCGCCGCCGCCACCGTCAACCACACTACCACCCCTGCTGCCACCACCGTCAACCACACTCCAGACTCCCCAAGTTTAGTTAAAGAAAGTATGTCTGCTCACATTGCACAGATAAAGCGAAAGCGTGGCTTAGCATATGCTGGACAAATGGCGCAGGCAGAGAGAATGGTCAAACGGAGTCGTCTTGATCTGAAAGCTGGTGAAGGAGGAGATAATGTTGCTGTGCCTATTCCAGCTGTGGATCGTGGTAGGGGAGACCCACGTAATATTCTTGGCATTATCATTGCAAGAGATCTGGACACTGACTTATACCAGATTGCTGTGAAGTCTGGAATTTTATGCGGTAAATACTCAAGAAATCAGTTCGATTTGTGCCCTCAGCGACTTTTGACTAAGGAAGATGTTAACCTGGAAAAAACAGTGTCGTTACGCTCAGCTGTCGTTTCTCAGTCAGCTTCGGGTGGACAGGGCTTCAAAAAGTGTAACTGCAGTGGACCCAAACGGTGCCAGACAAACAGGTGTAAATGCTTCAAAGCCAAACTGAAATGCAATTCACGTTGCCATGGAACTTGTACTTGTGCGAACAAATAAGTTGGGTGACTTTTTTAATGATGAATACAATATTTTTTTTTTATCTGACGGTATTGTCTTGATAAATAAAGCTCTGTTTTAAGTATAACCTCAGTTTCAATTTGACCTAATGTCTGAGTAAGTGAATATGATGAATACAATATTTTTATTTGACTGTATTGTCTTGATAAATAAAACTTTGTTTTAATTGTCTGGATAAGTGAATATGATGAATACAATATTTTTTTCATGTAAAAGATACTTGTCAGTAAATACGTGAATTCCCTGGGCCTTCAAAGCAGGGATTCCATGAAATCTCTAAGAATTCCAGGGATTACGTGAACCCCCCAAGTGAAACAGTAATTACATGAACTTACTGAAAATTTCAGTTATTTCATGAAATCACTGGTTACACTATTTCCCTGTAACATATATATATAGTGTGCTACTATTTTATCTGTGTTGTTGGAGAGGGGAGCGTGGAACCCTATTCAGGTGTTGGATGTGGTGATAATACTGAGTGTGTATATCTCTGTGTTGTTGGAGTGTTTGGGTGGGAGTATAATTTTGTGTTTTACAATATTAAATGGGTTGTTCGAGTATACCCCTTTGTGTTGTTATTTCCTCTGTTATATATATGCGCCACAGGCCGGCCCTGACAGTGGTAGGTAGGTAAGATGTGGGTGGGTGGGTGGTAGTTAAGATGTGGGTGGAAGGTAGGTGGGGGGCGTTGGGTGGGGGTGTGGGGGGGGGGGCGCGTGGGGTAGGGGGGTGGGGTGGTGTTGGGGGGGGAAAGTAACTTTTTTTTTTTTAAAGTAACTTTTTTTTTTTTTAAAGTAACTTTTTTTTTTTTTTTAAAGTAACTTCTTTTTTTTAAGTAACTTTTTTTTCTTTTCTTTTTTAAAGTAACTTTTTTTTTTTTAAAGTAACTTTTTTTTTTTTTTTTTTTTAAGTAACTTTTTTTTTCAATGTATATTAAAAATTGCAACCTTTTCAAACTTTCAAAACCATTTTTTTTTAACGATTTTACTATAAAATGTGGCATCTTCACTACTCCCCAGAGATACAAGAGACATTGCCCTTTATATTTGGCAGAAAGGTAGGTAGGTAAGATGTGGGTGGTAGGTAAGTTTTATGTGGGTGGTAGGTAGGTAAGATGTGGGTGGGTGGGTGGTAGTTAAGATGTGGGTGGGTGGGTGGTAGTTAAGATGTGGGTGGAAGGTAGGTGGGGGGCGTGGGGTAGGGGTGTGGGGGGGGGCGATGGGGTAGGGGGGGGGGCGTGGGGTTGGGGGGGGAAAGTAACTTTTTTTTTTAAGTAACTTTTTTTTTTTTAAGTATTTTTTTTAAAGTAATTTTTTTTTTAAAGTAACTTTTTTTTTTAAAGTAACTTTTTTTTTTTAAAGTAACTTTTTTTTCTTTTTTATTTAAAGTAACTTTTTTTTTTTTTTAAGTAACTATTTTTCTTTTTTATTTAAAGTAACTTTTTTTTTTTAAAGTAACTTTTTTTTTTTTTTTTTTTTAAGTAACTTTTTTTTTAAGTAACTTTTTTTTTTTTTTTTTTTAAGTAACAATTTTTTTTTAAAGTAACTTTTTTTTTCTTTTTTTTAAGTAACTTTTTTTTCAATGTATATTAAAAATTGCAACCTTTTCAAACTTTCAAAACCATTTTTTTTAACGATTTTACTATAAAATGTGGCATCTTCACTACTCCCCAGAGATACAAGAGACATTGCCCTTTATATTTGGCAGAGAGGTAGGTAGGTAAGATGTGGGTGGTAGGTAGGTTTTATGTGGGTGGTAGGTAGGTAAGATGTGGGTGGGTGGGTGGTAGTTAAGATGTGGGTGGAAGGTAGGTGGGGGGCGTTGGGTGGGGGCGTGGGGTAGGGGTGTGGGGGGGGGCGATGGGGTAGGGGGGGGGTAAGGGCGTGGGGTTGGGGGGGTGAAAGTAACTTTTTTTAAAAAAGTTACTTTTTTTTAAAGTAACTTTCTTTCTTTTTTTTAAGTAACTTTTTTTTTTAAAGTAACTTTTTTTTTTTTTAAGTAACTTTTTTTTTTTTTTTAAGTAACTTTTTTTTTTAAGTAACTTTTTTTTTTTTTTAAAGTAACTTTTTTGTTTTTAAGTAACTTTTTTTTTTTAAAGTAACTTTTTTTTTTTAAGTAACTTTTTTTTTTTTAAGTAACCTTTTTTTTTTTTAAAGTAACTTTTTTTTTTTTTAAAGTAACTTTTTTTTTTTTAAAGTAACTTTTTTTTTTTTAAAGTAACTTTTTTTTTTTTAAGTAACTTTTTTTTTTTAAGTAACTTTTTTTTTTTTTAAGTAACTTTTTTTTTTTAAAGTAACTTTTTTTTTTTTTAAGTAACTTTTTTTTTTAAAAGCAACTTTTTTTTTTTAAAGTAACTTTTTTTTTTAAAAGCAACTTTTTTTTTTTTTTAAGTAACTTTTTTTTTTAAAAGCAACTTTTTTTTTTTTTTAAGTAACTTTTTTTTTTTTGTTAAAGTAATTTTTTTTTTTTTTTGTTAAAGTAATTTTTTTTTTTTTTTGTTAAAGTAATTTTTTTTTTTTTTTTTTTTTAGGAACCCCCCCCACACCCCTACCCCCCCCTACCCATCTTTACATCTTCACTACCCATAATCCCATCAATACACATCTTCACTACCCATAACACCAACTCATCTTCACTACCTATAACACCATCAACACACATCTTAACTACCCATAACACCATCAACACACATCTTCACTACCTATAACACCATAAACACACATCTTCAATACCTATAACACCATCAACACACATCTTCACTACCCATAACACCAACTCATCTTCACTACCTATAACACCATCAACACACATCTTCACTACCTATAACACCATCAACACACATCTTCACTACCCATACCACCATCAACACACATCTTCACTACCAATAACACCATCAACACACATCTTCACTACCCATAACACCCTCAACATACATCTTTACTACTTATGATTTTTTATTATTATTTTAAGTGTTGGAATAATTTTGAAATTTTGAAATTTTGAAAATTTGAATATTTGAAAATTTGAAAAATGATTCCAGGTTGACTACAAAATGTTGATGTCCCTGACCTGCCTGTATAAAATGTACGATAATTTTGGAGGTACTAGTTCAGGCATTATAACCTTACCTTGACCCCAAATATTATCAGCTTTCTGAATTCTTTGATCTTCAGAAATATCTACATACTGTACATACATCATCTGGAAAAGCATAATACAGTATATAGAAATCATCATCAACATAAGAAAAGGACAATGGAAGAACAACTATGGATATTGAAGGGAGGCAAGGAGAGTAAGAAGGTATATATTCCTTTCTCCTCCTCTACTTCTGTGGAGGCAGATGAGGTGATTGATATTTGTTCTTCCTCCCCCTCCTCCTCCTGTATGATGTCATCAGTGAACAAGTCGGTGAGCAAGTCAAAGAGAAACCAAAAGAGACGAATGAGAAGGAACAAGAAGATTGCAAATGAAAAAAACAAAGAAAATAAAACAAAAAGCAACAAAGGAAACAAGAGCCAACAACATATGAACAACTCAGAAAACACAAGACAGACAACCCACACTGGAAACATCAAGAAAACTGCTGCTCCCCAAGACACCAACAAGCCATTGAAAAATGTAAACCAGGTGACCAAAACAGAAACAGAGAAACAGATCACCAAAACAGAAACAGAGAAACAGATCACCAAAACAGAAACAGAGAAACAGATCACCAAAACAGAAACAGAGAAACAGATCACCAAAACAGAAACAGAGAAACAGATCACCAAAACAAAAACAAAGAAACAGATCACCAAAACAGAAACAGAGAAACAGATCACCAAAACAGAAACAGAGAAACAGATCACCAAAACAGAAACAGAGAAACAGATCACCAAAACAGGAACAGAGAAACAGATCACCAAAACAGAAACAGAGAAACAAATCACCAAAACAGAAACAGTGAAACAGATCACCAAAACAGAAACAGAGAAACAGATCACTAAAACAGAAAATGCAACGCAACCGACAAAATCACAAGATGAGAGACAGTGCCCCAACTTGGAATATCTACTCATGGATCTTGAAAAACATAATCTGACCCAGGCACAACTTTTCAATATTATGAATTGGCATGTGTTACCAACTGCTGCCGATGGTCACTGTCTTCTGTACAGTGTGGTGTCAGGGTGGAACAATCAACATATGTCCCGACAAGCCTCTGAATATTGCACCAGCCTTGGAAATTCCATACATGTATTAACTTATGATTTACTGTGGGATATTGTGAGGCAAGAGACAAGGGAGAATAGTTCAAGTTACAAACCATTTTTCACTGAATCTTATTCAAGACAGGTACATAAATACCTGATTGAGAAGAACTATAGAAATGAGTTTGGTGACTTGGTTCCCAGTGTGATTTGTAATGCCTTAAATATCAAACTTTTAATACTGAAGAAAGACAGTACTAGATATTCATTTTCTTATGTTGTAGTTGCACCTTTTGAAGCCAGACCACAAGATGATTTGCCTACCTTAGTACTACTCAAAAGTGGGGAACATTATAATGGGGTCAGCTTCACTTATTAATTACAGGTCTCCCTCACCATACGATTGGGTTAGGTTCTTCAAAACCCAACTCGTATATTATGACCATAACATCACTATTTACTACCATAATATATAATTAATGGTAACAAACAATGTTAAGAACAGTTAATCACTTTATTTAACTTACAGTTAAGTATATCGGTATTGTAATTTGTGAAATTAGGCCCAGGCACACAAAGAACATTCACTTGTCATCATCTGACAGCATGGACAGGGGAGAGTCGGGAGATAGCGAGGGTGTAGTGGAGAACGAGAAGGCACTAAGGCAGACTGGTAGGCTAGACAGTGTGGCGCCTGAGGGTGGATGGCACGGGAGGGGAGGTAGACAGTGTTGACACAGTGGATGGAGAACGGGATGGCTCAGACAGTGGCAGACACACCGAAAACATACACTCGTCCTCGCACACAGAAAATATTCACTCGTCATTATCAGACATGCCGTTTTATTATGTCCAGCTTAGACTGCAAGCTCAAGCTTAGAAGCCATAACAAGCTTAGAAGCCATAACGAGACGAATGAATCACTCGATAATAAGAGAGGGGCAGTATGATAATGGTAGCAGTGGGAGCTTGACTGAAGGAGACAAGTTGTCTCCTTCAGTCAAGCTCCCACTGCTACCATTATCATACTGCCCCTCTCTTATTATCGAGTGATTCATTCGTCTCGTTATGGCTTCTAAGCGACCTGCAAGCACTTCTCCTAGTGATGTAAAGCCCAAAAAAGCAAGGAAGAGCTTGAGCTTGCAGTCTAAGCTGGACATAATAAAACAGCATGTCTGATAATGACGAGTGAATATTTTCTGTGTGCGAGGACGAGTGTATGTTTTCGGTGTGTCTGCCACTGTCTGTGCCATCCCGCTCTCCATCCACTGTGTCAACACTGTCTACCTCCCCTCCCGTGCCATCCCCCCTCAGGCGCCACACTGTCTAGCCTTCTCGTTCTCCACTACACCCTCTCTATCTCCCGACTCTCCACTGTTCATGCTGTGTCAGACAAGGGAAAACAGTTCAAAACACGCAGACGACGCAGTTCTTCCAATCGTCGCTACGCTTGGGTGGCGCTGTCATCGCTCGCTCAAACAAATGATAGTAACCTTGCGCAGCGGGAGATCGTAAATGCGAGTGAAAATGATCGTTTAAAGAGCAAAGGGTATCAAAGTAGTTAAATCGTATACGCGAAATATCGTATAGTGAGGGAGACCTGTACTGTACTGGCAAGAGAATCTAACTGATGATGAAAGAAGACTGCCCAAGGACAAGTGAGAAGGTGATTGAATGGTGGGACAGCAAGCATGCATGAAGGAAAGGAAGCAGAAGAAATTAAGGAACCATAATTATTACTTGTAGCATTTATGTTGTATAAAGTTGTAAATATTAATAAATTCCTTATTATTTCAATAAAATATTTTTTTATCCTTAATACAGAATCCAACTATTTAAATAATGTGAATAAACAATTTAATGGGAGAATCTTTTTTTGTAAACTGGAGGGCTACTCTGATTCCTCCAAACTATGTCAGGAAACAAATCACCTCACTGTTACTAATAGGGGATGTGTTCCATGATATAGTTTGTAAGATTCAGTAGCCCTCCACCTGCCCAGTTGTACCCAAAATATCATTATACAGTACAGTACAGTATATGGAAGGTCTACTGTACTGTATAGAGGTTAATAGAACAATACATGGAAGGTCTACTGTACTGTATAGAGGTTAATAGAACAATACATGGAAGGTCTACTGTACTGTATAGAGGTTAATAGAACAATACATGGAAGGTCTACTGTACTGTATAGAGGTTAATAGAACAATACATGGAAGGTCTACTGTACTGTATAGAGGTTAATAGAACAATACATGGAAGGTCTACTGTACTGTATAGAGGTTAATAGAACAATACATGGAAGGTCTACTGTACTGTATAGAGGTTAATAGAACAATACATGGAAGGTCTACTGTACTGTATAGAGGTTAATAGAACAATACATGGAAGGTCTACTGTACTGTATAGAGGTTAATAGAACAATACATGGAAGGTCTACTGTACTGTATAGAGGTTAATAGAACAATACATGGAAGGTCTACTGTACTGTATAGAGGTTAATAGAACAATACATGGAAGGTCTACTGTACTGTATAGAGGTTAATAGAACAATACATGGAAGGTCTACTGTACTGTATAGAGGTTAATAGAACAATACATGGAAGGTCTACTGTACTGTATAGAGGTTAATAGAACAATACATGGAAGGTCTACTGTACTGTATAGAGGTTAATAGAACAATACATGGAAGGTCTACTGTACTGTATAGAGGTTAATAGAACAATACATGGAAGGTCTACTGTACTGTATAGAGGTTAATAGAACAATACATGGAAGGTCTACTGTACTGTATAGAGGTTAAGAGAACAATACATGGAAGGTCTACTGTACTGTATAGAGGTTAATAGAACAATACATGGAAGGTCTACTGTACTGTATAGAGGTTAATAGAACAATACATGGAAGGTCTACTGTACTGTATAGAGGTTAAGAGAACAATACATGGAAGGTCTACTGTACTGTATAGAGGTTAATAGAACAATACATGGAAGGTCTACTGTACTGTATAGAGGTTAATAGAACAATACATGGAAGGTCTACTGTACTGTATAGAGGTTAATAGAACAATACATGGAAGGTCTACTGTACTGTATAGAGGTTAATAGAACAATACATGGAAGGTCTACTGTACTGTATAGAGGTTAATAGAACAATACATGGAAGGTCTACTGTACTGTATAGAGGTTAATAGAACAATACATGGAAGGTCTACTGTACTGTATAGAGGTTAAGAGAACAATACATGGAAGGTCTACTGTACTGTATAGAGGTTAATAGAACAATACATGGAAGGTCTACTGTACTGTATAGAGGTTAATAGAACAATACATGGAAGGTCTACTGTACTGTATAGAGGTTAATAGAACAATACATGGAAGGTCTACTGTACTGTATAGAGGTTAATAGAACAATACATGGAAGGTCTACTGTACTGTATAGAGGTTAATAGAACAATACATGGAAGGTCTACTGTACTGTATAGAGGTTAATAGAACAATACATGGAAGGTCTACTGTACTGTATAGAGGTTAATAGAACAATACATGGAAGGTCTACTGTACTGTATAGAGGTTAATAGAACAATACATGGAAGGTCTACTGTACTGTATAGAGGTTAATAGAACAATACATGGAAGGTCTACTGTACTGTATAGAGGTTAATAGAACAATACATGGAAGGTCTACTGTACTGTATAGAGGTTAATAGAACAATACATGGAAGGTCTACTGTACTGTATAGAGGTTAATAGAACAATACATGGAAGGTCTACTGTACTGTATAGAGGTTAATAGAACAATACATGGAAGGTCTACTGTACTGTATAGAGGTTAATAGAACAATACATGGAAGGTCTACTGTACTGTATAGAGGTTAATAGAACAATACATGGAAGGTCTACTGTACTGTATAGAGGTTAAGAGAACAATACAGAAACAAGTCAATGGGAAGATGTTATGGAAGGGACAAAAAATACTATAAAGGGATGGATGTAAGAAAGAGAAAATAATTAGTACAATACATACTCTGATAAGACAAACGTTTAAGACACTTACAGACTGATAATAATATAACCTAACGTAAAAAAATTTATGCAGACCAAATCACAGACGTCATTCCTACAGAGATCCGTTTGTTATTAATGAGTGACAGTCAATGGTACAGAGTGAAGCAACAACACAACGCTGTATGGGGGAATTTCAGGGGGTGCGGGAATAGAGGGACAGGCTTGGGGATTTAAGGGGCTGCTTGAGTAGGGGGACATATAATAATAATAATAATAATAATAATAATAATAATAATAGTAATAATAATAGCCACCACCACAACACAAACATACACAAACGTTATTTTCTCTTTTTCTCTTTCATACACAAACGTTATTTTCTCTCTCTCATACACAAACGTTATTTTCTCTCATACACAAACGTTAGTTAGTTAGTTAGTTAATATTTATTGTTGACAAATTACAACAAAGGAGGAGGTCGGTTCCTGTCGACCTCCCCCTATACAATAAAAAGTACAAAAAAAATATATCAGGTACTATACAAAAATATATAAATCTTAGCAAAAATATAACTCTAAGCATTATACAATAAGCAAAATATAAATGTTAACATTATACAATAAGCAAAAGAACAAATAATATTAATCATATCAGAAATAATTTACAATATTACAACCAGGTGAGATATTATACAGTAGATACTATACAAAAATATAAATCTTAGAACTTTTTGACCCCTGCTGACCAATCCCAACGCGTGCCCACTTCAAGGGAGAGCCGCTGAAAAGCAGACACTCATCGAACCGGAGTACAGTACAGGGGTCAACAAGCATATACTGTATTAACAAAATTACAAAATTATTTAGCTTACATTAATATGTTATAATTGCACTAACAATTACAAAATAATATCACCACCTGGGAGCAAACTTGGGGAATTCCTTAACTATTTTAACAATGGTGTTACCTGTAAAGAAATGGCAAATAATTTCTGCAATGTGAGGATGTAGCAGGCTGGCAACCTTTATGTTTATGTATAACATTGTTCATATTCCAGGTTGACTACAGATATCGTCACATGGTCATATTTCAGGTTCTAAAACTTGATATACAATATGTAACCTGAAGCAATAAAGAGACTAGACCAGACAAGAACAAACTTATTTGTCATTAACCCCAAAGTGACATTCCATTACATAGTGGTGGAGTGAATGACCCCCTGGTACATGACATAGTGTACATGAAACAGTAGGGGAACCACTCACCTCCCAGTAATATATATATCCCAGTCTTAGATGCATTGCTATCACATCATAAGAGGCACTGTATCTACCATAAGTAAAGTCACTGTTTTGATTTATCTTAACATAATGACGGCTACTATTATAGTGCTACCAACATAACAACAATGTTCCAGCTGGTCTGTAATAGTGTTACTTACATATGTCTTAACCTTATTTTTAAGAAACCCTAGAGTGTACTCAGCACCAGGGTTCAATGTATCATCCTGTAGGGCATTACGAGCAAGCATGTCTGCCTTTTTATTGAGTTGGATACCTATATGAGAAGGTATCCAGGTGAAATGAACCCTGGCACCAGACTCTTCTAGGGTATCAATGGCAACAACACACTTATTAACTACAGGTATTCCTCGTTTTGTGCGTGTTTTCTTTGTGCGAATTTACTTATATTCGACATTAAAAATATTATAATTAATTAATAATTGTGCGATATATTCATTATAATCCGATTTTCCCCTCATCTGCATTTCAAAAAGGGCGCCAGATGCGTAGTTCAACTGCCTGCCACCAGGAGGCAGCTCACGCTCCCACCAGTGTTGCCAGGTGCAGGGAAATTTCTGTTTTAGGGAATTTCGAAGTCCACACAGGTAAATAATATACAGTTCGTTCATGAGTAAACAGGGAAATTTCTACAAGATGAAATACCTAAAAGATCATCAATGTTCATGAGTAAACAGGGAATAATTGAGGTAAAATGGGAAATTCTGAAGTTGAAGTGAGGGAAATTCCCTCACACTTACATGGCAACACTGACTCTCAATGTTTTGTTTACATCTTACTCGTGGCTAGTTCAGCCAGTTTATTATTTGTCAAGATGGCATCATAATAAATGTTAATGGCAGCTTTATTTACACTTATTTACATCTTAGTGTTATATATAGCTTTAACATGATGCATTTTTAAAACATGTTCATTTTATTAGTCAAATAAATGCGTTTTTCATCCAAGAAATGGAAGTTTTTTTTTACCAAGACCCGATTCTTTTCATTATACATTGTTTCTAATGGGAAAAATAGGTTTATTTTGTGCGAATTTAGTTTGTGCGGTGCCTGTAGGAACCTATACCTCGCACATAATGAGGAATACCTGTATATCACAATCACATGGAGAGGTAGACATTAGTTCATATAAGGCAGCTTGACTATATACAAACAAATATACATCTTTGTGTAATGGGATCACAGTGTGAAATGCTTCAAGAATAGCATACAATTCTGCGCTAGTAGAGGAGAGATATGCAGGCAGCCTTCTGGTCACTTAAGTGTAGTGGTTGGGGGTAGTGTAGTGACTGTAGTCACGGATGAAGACGCCACACCCAGACTTACTACCATCGACTGAACCATCACAATACACATGTACAGTTGGACACATGAATGGGTGGTACCAAGGATGATAGACTATATCCTTGGGTGGTACAGCCCAAGTGAAAGATACTTGTCCCATTTGAGTAACCAGTGTCTATTATGAGGTACTTGCTTTTTATTACCATCCTCAATACTGACTTCTGCCCCTGATGTTTCCTGTTTGGCACTAAGGAACTTGATATTGAGATAAATTGACCATCTTTCACCCGGGCTGTACCACCCATTCATGTGTCCAACTGTACAGCTTGAGTATGAGGGTAATTGTACGCTATCATCAAGAAGAGATTCTTAAGGCCCCTGTCATCGTGTACAGAAATTAGATGCTTCTGATTTCTCCAAAGTATGCCACGAAACAAGCTCCTTCTATATAAGTTGTGTTTCGTGGCAGTGTTTGAAGGACTCGCTAACCTCCAATTTTCTGACTACATCACAGGGACGACAGGGTCCTTAAGTGCTTGGGGGATCCATTCACTTTTAGGGTAAGGCAATTTAACAATGTCCACCGAGACACGATGAGGCCTCCAAGTAGGCTGTCTGGGGGAAGTAATTAAACCAAAGCATCCTTCAATTATACCTATACGTGTTAACAATGCAACTACACGTCTAAGAAATGGGGTAGCAGGAGTCCTAGGATTTTGATGCAAAGATATTAACATCTGTTTGAAAGTGGGTGCTCCAATACTTATTAGACGGGTAGTTGTACGACAAGCAATTTCCTGGATCCTACAGACAATACTAGGTCTTTAATTAGTTTTTTAATAATTAGTTTTTTTTAATTGTTTTTTTAATAATATATTTTTTTTTTATTTTTTTTTTATTGAATAATTTTTTGATTAATTTTTTGTAATATATATATATTTTTTTTTCGTCGTCGTCGCCGCCGCTGCCGCCGCCCCGCCGCCGCTGCCGCCGCCCCGCCGCCGCTGCCGCCGCCCCGCCGCCGCCGTCGTCGTTTTTTAATAATCAGTTTTTTTGTTTTTTTTTATTATTATTTTTTTATTTATTAATTTTTTTCCGTTATCGTCGCCGCCGTCGCCGTGGCCGCCACCGCCGCCCCGCCGCCGCCACCGTCGTTTTGTAATAATTAGTTGTTTTACATGTAATTGTTTTTTTTAATAATATATATTTTTAATAATTTTTTTTTATTTTATTTTTTGTAATAATTAACTTTTTTTATAATTTTTTTTTTTTTTTTTTTTTTCGTCGTCGTCGCCGCCGCCCCCGCCGTGCCGCCGCCGCCTCCGCCACGCCGCCGCCGCCGCCGCTGCCACCGCCACCGTCATTTTTTAATAATTAGTTTTTTTATTGTTTTTTTAATAATATATATTTTGTTTAATATTTTTTTTTATTAATCATTTTTTTTTGTAATAATTAACTTTTTTTTTATTATTATTTTTTTATTTATTTTTTTCGTCGTCGTCGCCGCCGCCCCGCCATCGCCGCCGCCGCCGCCGCCGCCGCACCGCCGCCTTCGCCGTCTTTTTTAATAATTATTATTATTTTTATTTTAAATAATATATATATATATATATATGAATGATTCATATTGACAAGTATGTTGTGTGGGTGGAAGGTAAACACAGGATAAAATCGAGTTATTTATTTCTCTTACGTTTCGGACTACACAGAGTCCATCTTCAGAGAGAAATGACATAGGGAAGAGGGTACCAGAGCTATATATACCGGTGGTGCCCTACACTGCACCTGCCACTACTTTATCTCACCTCACCTCACCTGACCTGACCTGACCTCACCTCACCTCACCCCGTCCTTTCTTTTACACTCCAGGGCTATATTGGCTGAGTAACTACACCATTTCATAAATCCTTCCCTATGATTATGAACATTCTTTCTTCAAATGTATGCTGCTTCTAATGCCTTCCTCATTTTCTTTTCCAAACCACTGTGAATGATTGATGAACCCTCCCATCCGGGTAAATTATTACATTCTTCAATATGTAGTACCAATGAATTAGCTGTGTTGTGTTTCCTTACGTCAGCTTTATGCTCATATAATCTTTTCTTTATACCTCTTCCTGTTTCTCCTATATACACCTTGTCACACCCATTACATGGTATACTATATATCACGCTGTTATTATTGACACGCTTTTCCTTGTTTGCCTTATAATAATTAAAATGTTACTTTTTTTATGTACTTTCCTGTTTAACATTATAAAACAATATAGATAATATATCTGGGATAAACAGTACGATGAACAAGGAAATAATGACGAGCTAATTAATAAGATAGGTGGACAGCTGACGTCATCATCTCCTCGGGACTCGTCTCGCGCTCTCTGGCTGGCTGACCTGTCTAACAAAATAGGCCCAAGGTTTGAAGAATCTTGACTATTATAGGCCGTGCATTGGCCTAAAGTACACGTGTTAAAAGGTTACCTACCGTACGTACACAGGAACAAGAAGAGGGAAGACGGGAAAATAATAAAACATTATTTATTACCGGTACTCTTGATGGACAGACAGGCAGGCAAAATGAGTGGGTGTTAATACTGACGCAGAGGTTGTGTGTTAAACAAGTGTTGAGTAGACAAGTGAGACAACGAACGAAAGGATAACTAATATTACGGATAACTTTAGTCTATCACAACCCCTCAATAGTGTTTATAAGTCTTAAATAATGAGTTGTTGTGGTTTATATACGAAAGGATAACTAATATTACGGATAACTTTAGTCCATCACAACCCCTCAATAGTTTTTATAAGTCTTAAATAATGAGTTGTTGTGGTTTATATACGAAAGGATAACTAATATTACGGATAACTTTAGTCTATCACAACCTCTCAATAGTGTTTATAAGTAGTTTGTTCTTATTCTTTTTCTAATCTATTGGGCCGGTTGGCAGTCGAAGCTTGATGGTATTGATATTAATAAGTCTGGTCCACTGACTTTGCCACAGAAGATTAATTGATTTTTTTCCGAGGGATAGACATGACTGTAGATCACGAGGGACGTCCCAAGTCTCTTCGAGGTTCACCGCCGATTTCAAGTAAGTCTGTCCGTTCATTGCCATAAATACGACAATGTTCGGACACCCAGAACAGAGTGAAGGACTTGTTGTATAAGTGCAACTTATTAATGATGCGACCCTGGATTTCATTAGAAACAGTTTGACATGAGTTACCCTAATTGCCTGAAGGGCTGACTTTGAGTCTGAGAAAATGACTATTGAATTATGACTAGAATTTAGTGCATAGTCTATGGCTTTTTCTCTTGCAAAAAGTTCTAATGTAAACACAGATGTATGAGTCGGCAATCTATACCTAATTTCACATTCATTCGACCAAACACTCACACCAACACATTCATCCAACTTGAGCAGTGACTCACCAGTTCCTCTCCTACGATACAGCACTAATATCACAGTGTTAACACGTAACCAATAGTAGGGTACACATTCATCCAACTTGAGCAGTGACTCACCAGAGGCCTGGCGCTGCAGTTCCTCTCCTACGATACAGCACTAATATCACACACAGTGTTAACACGTAACCAATAGTAGGGTACACATTCATCCAACTTGAGCAGTGACTCACCAGAGGCCTGGCGCTGCAGTTCCTCTAATACGATACAACACTAATATCACACACAGTGTTAACACGTAACCAATAGTAGGGTAAAACAGACTAGTCTACAACTCGTCATCCAAGGTGTCCACCACGGTCCACGGTCGAGTTACTGTTCACGTCCTTCACTTCCTGTCCGACAAGTGAGAATTTGCTCCTGTAGTCTTAACCAAGGTATATATAGGCGTAGAGATGTATATACCTTGGTCTTAACTATGGCTTCACGTGTTCCTTTAGAGTGAAAGTGCACTAAATATACCCAACATAATAAGAGACAGTCCGCTTTGGGACTTGGATTACTCTGGGGTCCTTTAGGCCGTATAGGGCCTCACATTAGGGGCCAGACTCACGTAACACCACCAAAGTGTCCCTGTGAATTTGCCTCCTTTAGAACACAGTTTACACCATACCTTAAATTAACCCTACTCAAAGGAAAAATAACCAAACAACACAACTTAATCTAACCGTACCTCACACCTAATTTAACCTATTCTAATCTATTTTAACACCTCACTTAATCACTCACTCGATTATATAACAAGGGAATCACCAAACACACATGCATACATACTGGGGTGGAGGTGGGTATGGATGGGGAGGGGGTGGTAGTAGGGCTAGTGGGGGGGGGGGGTAGTAGGGCTAGGGGAGGGGGGACGGGTGTCATCGGGGATAGGGGGGGGATGGTGTAACTGACCAACCTCTCTCTCTCTCTCTCTCCCTCTCTTTGTGTGATGTTGGGGAGGTATAGGGGTGTGTACGTAGGGTAGGGGTAGGGTGTTAGAGGGGAGGGGGTGACTATGGAGGGGTATTGGATGAGGGATGGGACTGGTGGGGGATGAGAGGGGGATATAATTCGATTTTCAAACTCTCGGTGTGATGCTTGGGGGTGGGGGGATGGGGGTGCCTTAGTGGTGGAGGGATAGGGTAGCAGAGGGGAGGGGGTTACTGTGGAGTAGTATGGGATGGGATGGAATGTAAGGAGATTTGAATCGATGGGAAGACCAGTTGGGGGGGGGGGGGCTGGGAAGGGGGATGATGGGGGTTGGGGGAGGTAGGCTAGTGATGGAGGGAGGATGGAAGTGAGGGGTTGGTGAATGGTGATACTGTTGGGGGTAACTCACAGACACTCTCTTTCCTCTCTCTTTTTATATTCTTCTTAGCAGAATTTTCAGCGGGGTAGCAATGGGCCTCTTCCTGAGGCCTATAGTTGAACCCTAAGCGTTGAATTCCTTGTATCCAAGGGCCCTCTTCAGAATGGTGACAGTTCCCTTGATGGCAGCAATCTGCACCTCACAGGCGCTTGGTTGTCGTCTGTGTGTGTGTGTGTGTGTGTACTGTTTCTGAGTGTGGGGGAATGGGTGGTGGGATCTCGGAGGGGGGGGGGAGGTAGGGGAATCGAGGAGAGGAGTGTTATATTTTGTTGAGAGTGTGAGGATAATAAAGACATGTTACTGGTGATATCCTTGTTGTATCACCAGTATTATGTCATCAGGCAATCTGTGTGTGTATGCATGTGTGTGTGTTTCAGATGAATCCCTTGTTGTGAGTGAGTGAAGTTGGGTGGGCATTGAAAAAAGTCTTTCCTGTTCACTCCCTTGCTCTTACAGCCGAGTATCTAATTACTATTTGGTGAACAGGGACATTGACATAGGAGGATGGCAGAATTATCCAACTAGCCTACTACAAAAAAAGAAGATTTAGTGTTTTATACCAATCAACTCCTAGTGATGGTCATAAATTATATTGTTTTACCATCCACACCCATGGCAGGGATTACAGGGCCCAATAAAAGTGTCTTCTTATTGATCGAGATATAAAATGATATTGATGTGATTTAGTGCAACGTATATTTTTCTTGTCGTTTTTGAGGGACATAGCAAAGTTGTATTAATCATATATACCGTAGACCTATATATTTTTCAAATAATGGCAAAATCAATAATAAAGAGATTATCTATCTATCTATGTATCTATCTATCTATCGCCAGACGCCTTAATCCCCGGGGGGAGGGATGGCCACAAATGAAATGCCTCCATACATTCCTATCCCTTGTTAACTGGCATCCCTCCTCCTTCGCTCATATACCTCCTAACTCCATCCTTCCATCTCGTTCTGGGTCTGCCTCTTCTTCTCCATCCCTCCACCTCACTCTCATACACCTTCTTGACCAATCTCTCGCTCCCCATACGTTCTATATGACCGAACCACCTCAAGGTGTTCCTCTTCACACTCTCCAGCACATCCACATCCACATTGCATCGTTCACGCACTTCTTCGTTTGTCAATCTATCTCTCCATGTCACTCCACAATGAGCTTCTCAGGTAACTCATTTCCACACCTCTCACTCTTGATCTGTGCCTCTCTGTCATGGTCCATGCTTTACTCCCATATGTCAGTGTTGGGATTACAACACTATCATGCAGAGTCTTCTTCACTTTCATACTCATCGCCCTATTCCTTGTCACTGACTTCAGCGTTCCTACAACCCTCTTGCCCTGTTGTACCCTCTCCTGCATCTCATCCTTCAAACCTCCATCTTTACTCATCACACTGCCCAGATACTTAAATGAGCTGACATTCGCCATTCAACCTCACCTCACAGTCTGTGGCTGCCCCTCTCTCAAAGACTTTGCTCTTTCCCACATTTACCTTCAAATTCCGTCTCTCGCACACAGTTCCAAACCTGTTCACCAGACCCTGCAACTCCCACTCATTGTCACTCACCAGTACTGTATCGTCAGCAAACAGCAACACAGGAAGCTTCCACTCACTCCCCTCCCCCATCATGGGAACACCAACATCCACTGCTCTTCCCTGTATCTCTTTCATGACTCCATCCATATATACACTGAACAACCACGGGGACATTACACAACCCTACACTCAATAATATTCAAAGAACTCACTCTCTACCCTGACTGCCGCTCTTGCACCCTCATATCAACTCTTCACTGCCCTCCATAACTTCCCAGGCACTCCATATATTCTCAGTACTTTTCATAGACCTTCTTAGAGGTTATCTAACTCCTTTATGGAACTGTTGATGATGACGTAGGTGATGTGAAAAATGATAAATTATTTCCAGTAAAAGAGAGTACGTAGTCAAAATGGAAATGAGAATGGTAATAATGACATTATAACAACGGCCACGTCATCCCCTATACTGTACTGATAATGTACTTCCAGTAACATGTGTGTGTGTGTGTGTGTTTGTGTAGAAAGTTACTTTGATCTGTATAATACTGAGCACAATATACAACTTTAAAAGTACACATACATACAGTAAGGCTTGTATTTTTCAAGTAATCACGTACAGTACGTAGGTCTACTTATCGTGTCATCATCATCATCATCATCAGGTGGTGCTCCAAGGCACTGAAATAAAAGAATATCGGAATTTCACAGGGCTGGAAAACAATATCCTACAAAACAAATTATGTATAACAAATGCCAAAAAACAACTACATTTAATGATGGAAAAGGATAAAAGATGTAGCCTATAGTTTATGGGCGGGACTGTAATATATCTCCCTCACTACTACTATCACCATCAGAAAGTCACACAGTTTTTATCTATTCACTCGGTAACTCTTGGTGATATACATACCTATTCTGATGACAGTATTGAAAAGCTCATACAATTCTGCTTCTTGCGTTAAATTCGGCCCAGAAGAGTTTGAACAAAAAAGTATAAAGTTACCGACAGCTTGGCCTGACCTGCTGAACGTACACACACACACACACACACACAGGCGGCAGGCAAAGATGGACGAATTTTCAAGTAGGGCTTACTTTCATCCGGTCCTATATATAGATCAAGGGATATATCCCAGGGATTAATTCCTGCTGGACCTTGATCCGTCCGTTACAACAGGCCTGGCCGGATGAAAAACACCCACATAGTACAGTACATAATACACACACACCGACCGCCTCTCACCCCACAAGACAGGCCGGACCTAATTTATTACACTTCTCTCCACACAGACACACACCTTAACTCACACACTTACACTACTCCACTTAATACATATATCGCCTTAATACACACACACACACACACACATACACTATTCCACATACACTCTGTTACTTAATAAATATATCGTCTTAACACACACACACACACACACACATATACCCTAACACACACACGTACACTACTCCACAAAGTCACATACTCTGTTACTTATAATTTAATAAATATATCGTCTTAACACACACACACACACACACACATATAGGCTACCCTAACACACACACGTACACTACTCCACATACACTCTTTTACATAATAAATATATCACCTTATTGACCATTACGTAGTATATAGGTGTTAACCACAAATAACAAACACAACAAACGTCTGCTTGTCCAAACTCTTGCCAGCCAGCGTCCAAAATGGTTATCACAACACAGACAGACCTGAATTGCTGCCTTGCCTACCCTGCCCACCACATCACACACACACACACAATCACACATTATACACCCTGACATACACACATTGCTGCCTTGCCTACCCTGCCCATCACACACACACACACACACACACACAATCACACATTATACACCCTGACATACACACATTGCTGCCTTGCCTACCCTACCCACCACATCACACACACACACACACACACACACAGTCCCACATTATACACCCTGACATACACACATTGCTGCCTTGCCTACCCTGCCCACCACATCACACACACACACACACACACAGTCCCACATTATACACCCTGACATACACACATTGCTGCCTTGCCTACCCTGCCCACCACATCACACACACACACACACACACAGTCCCACATTATACACCCTGACATACACACATTGCTGCCTTGCCTACCCTGCCCACCACATCACACACACACACACACATTATACACCCTGACATACACACATACATTTCCCCACATATACACTCTATCACTCTATAAAAATATTTCCTAAATGACCATAACATATACACCCTGACATACATACATACATTTTCCCACATATACTATACAGTATACACTCTATCACTATAAATATATCGCCTTAATTAATAACCATTATGTAGCCGATACACGTTAACCCCAAATAACACACACACACACACAAAACAATTCCAAATATACAATGTATACTCATTTGAAATGTTCAACAGTTTTTCTCTCCATTGAGCAGTGTTGCTTTATAAAGATATTTTGACGCCCAATATGGCTAGTTACTTATACAAACTGGGTTATGTATTTAATGTTGTAGGGTTATTTTTATGATATTACAGTACTTGACAGGTATTATAAAATATTATTTATATTAATTGAATTAAATGTTAATATAATTATCAACCAATTGGTTATATGGTTGAATGTTTGGGCTAGTATTGGCTGGATATTGGGCTGGTTTTATGAAGGAATATAGCCAAGGTTTGAAGACGCCGGTAATTTGGCGGTAAAATATTGTCAGTTTACCATTAACTTGCGTGAGGTGAGGATGTGTGTGTGTGTGTGTGTGTGTGTCACTTCTATAATAGATATCTGGTTATCACAAAACATTATTACCGCCTTTTTTCACAATATAGAAAAATAAAAATAATAATTGTGAGTGTTAAAATGTCGGTATCTTTACCTTTTTTTAGTTCTTGAGTGAACACAAAATATTTATAATTAACGTAATGTATAAAGTGAATAATTCTAACCTTAAATACCTTTTATTAATTAAGTTTGTGTTATATGGGGATAGTAATAGTTTGATTCCTCCAAAGTATGCCAGGAAACGCAACCAGATTAACGTGGATTTATTTAACTTAAGTTATATATACAACACGTCCAACACAAACCAGTTCTTTGGGAAAAAAAAGTACAAAAGTATAGGCCTACTCTAACGTTACTAAACATTGTAAGGAAAAGTCATGGATTAATATAGATGAAATTTTATACGAGAACTGACGACTTGATGAGATGAGAAAGGTAAGAATCTTTTGTATCTGTTTATTCCTAAACTCTTATATAGAGTAACATAATTTATTATGTAACTTAGGTAAAAGTAGGTAAGTACTAAGTTAAGTTTACTATATTGTATATTTTAGTATAATTACCCATTATTTTGGACCATTCTAAAGGGGATATCACCCTATAATATAGCACCACGTATGAGGTACACACTGGACTGGTGGAATTAATAATAATCTGCAGGAATGTCTGGCCAGTAACAATGACACTGGTGGTGCGGGGCTACACGAGGTTGAAGGTGGAATTAATAATAATCTGCAGGAATGTCTGGCCAGTAACAATGACACTGGTGCTGGTTAGTGGCTACATGAGGTTATAAACACTTGTTGGGTCTCAGCCTCACGGGAGTCTTGACAATCAATTTGATGTAAACACAGCAAAATATTGACATCGTATTTTCTACTTTAATTGTGTTTTTTGTTGTTTCTCGATAATATTTGTATTGCACAAATGTTTTCTGATATTAATCCACCTTTTTTGCTTAGAATTAATGTATATAAATACATTATTTATTGACTTAATTCTGTATAGGAGGAATGGTCTTGGCTATTATAGGGTATCCATTCCATCTTTGTCCCATGAATGTCGCCTCGATTCCTCGTTCTCAGAATGTTATTCCGCCAGTCCCGCGTCACGTGTACAGTACCTCGTACGCGGTGCTATATTATAGTGTGATACCCCCCTTTAATAACACAGTTTTCATCTATGGTGTTTCTCGGAGATGGGGCCACGTTTTACATTAACATAATTTGGAAATTAGTCTGACCTAAACCTAACCTAGACTACCGGGACCTAACCTGGGCAAACTACCGGGATATAACTGGTGTAACCTATTATAAAGTGACCGGGGCAAATTCCCGGAACCTAACACTTTGTGGCCCTGTTGATCAAGAATACAGTACTTCTGTAATAATACCGTCATGTACTTAATTAATATTAGTACAAATTGTGCTCAATACCACTGTGTGTGACATGGTACAGGATTTGCGTCTCCGCCGATACGGCGAGGCCGCAGCGGCGGAGCCGCAGTGTGACAACGGCCTACTATAATCCTATATAATCCTATTATAATCTAAGGCGTGTAGTTTGATAACAAAGTGGGAAGGTTCTGTTGGTAATACTATTATTATTCTAGTGTTGTGAGTTAATGTGTTATAGTTTTATTACATTATAATGTAACGTTAAGGTAAGTAGGAGTTGTAGCCTATGTCGGAAGTGTTGCCTTTGTATCGGTCCTTCCTAGTGATACTTTTATATGTGGTTTGACGTTCTGGGTCTAGTTTGAAATATCTATTTATGTCCTTTAATGAACTATTCTTAATTTTCTTTTCTCTTATTTTCCATAACTTGTACACTATTTCCTTGCTCTTTTCCATTATATTGTTGTTAAATAGTAGTAGGTTCCCGATTATAATGTACTCCTGCCAGGTTTTCTCTTCTCACTTCTTCGTAGGTCACACAATGCAAGATGAAATGTTTCAGATCTTTTTCCTCGCCACACATCACACACTCAATCCACTTCTGATTTTTAAATGTATTTTTATCAGCCAGGTTGTTACTCGAACACTTGAATAAGATCATTGACGCCTCTCTGTGGACTGGGCCTGTCTACAGCGGGACAGTTCCTTATTAATACGCTGGGCATATGTTAGGTATTTGTTTATATTACACACCTAAATAATAAGGGTCTTGGCTTTGTTCAACAAAGTTTTTCTCCTCTGAAGATATCTTATCTTATAACTAGTGCATTTATTTACTGACTCTAGAGGTATTCGAAGTGTATCTGAATATTTATTAGTTACAGAGAGAGAGAGAGAGAGAGAGGGGTAGGGGTAGGGGTTGTGACAGAGAGAGAGAGAGAGAGAGTGGGGTAGAGGGTGTGTGTGTGAAAGAGATGTGTACCGTACAGTCATAACCAAAATAATGAAGATGAGTGTGTGGTGTGTGTGAATGTGTTCATGTGTATTCGTGTGTGTGTTTGTGTGTGTTCGTGTGTAGGCTATGTTTGTGTGTGTTCGTGTATATGTGTATGTTTGTGTTTATGCTTTACTGACGATGGCTATTTTTTCATATTTTCAACGTGACTTCCCTTGGTGTATTGCCGCTGCCGGGAACAAAACTCCGACAGTTGGGACTTGCCACAATATATTTCCATATGTATTTTGTATACAATACCTCTAATTGAGAGGGTTATTTTCTACCCTCCATCCTGTAATCCACTTTGGTTGTCTTTCCCACAATTATTTTTCTCTATTTGCTTTTCTATACCATTTCTCAAAACAGCCATCATTATTTTATATCCAATGTTTGTCAGTGCAATGGGTCTGTATTAATTAATTTACCTTTGACTTTTTCGTTTTTGGGATCATTACCGTATTTGATTGCCTCCAATAATGTGACAGGTGTCCTCTATACATTGTTTATTTATATAGCCTAGGCCTACTGAGACAAATTCCTTCAATAGTAGCCTGTTATAGTGTTCACAGTCATCAACAAACAATGTTCTCATTGTACAAAAATTAATGGTTTTATCTCAATTCTCATATGAATGCCATTTTAAATTATTTTGTTTAGAGTTTCTTTAAGTTTCTATTAACTTAATTAATTAAAATTATTATAATTATTTTATATATTTTTTTTCTTGACGGAACAATAATGCGAACACTTGTAATACATTAGCCTATATTTGGTACCGGTACATATAATTATAGGAGAAAGAATACATGGTTAAAAAAACTAATGTATTTTTATTTTAAATAAAACATTCTTTATTGATTATGAAGACAATTAAATATAATGAGTAGGATACCCTTTGTAAAGAATACAATTATAATAAGCTCTTTAAACTAAGAACACAAATAACAATAATTATATATTTGGATAACTTAATACAATAAATCTATAAACAATATATATATATTATTATAAAATAAAAGTAAAATTAATGTGTCCTCAATATAATATTACATTACAGAGCTACTGTACTGTACTACTATTATTACAGTAATTAAATACTTGAATACATACAGTGGTTTGTTGTTTATAAAATGAATATTTTATTATAAAATAAAAGTAAAATTAATGTGTCCTCAATACAATAGTACATTACAGAGGTATTAGACTATTACTATTACCGATAATTAAATACCGGGTATTGGATATATACAGTACAGTGGTTTGTTGTTTATAAATTAAATACATTATTATAAAATAAAAGTAGTATTAATGTGCAATACATCTAAACTCACAATCCTTAGATTATCCATGCATTATGAATTTTAATTACCGTACCCACAAAATTATCAGACAGAAAATAATATACTGTACAATTTGTCCACTCAAAATCAAAATATTTTCTGCTCCAATTTTATAAATTTTATAAAATGGCCGCCATTTTACTTTATAAACATGGGATTCCTGTCATTGTTTTTCTCTTTGTAGGTTTCTCAGAAGTGTTTAAGGGGGTGCGGTAAGAGGGGGACAAGCTTGGGGGGTTTAGGGGGGTGCGGGAATAGGGGGACAGGCTTGGAGGGGCTTAGGGGGGTGCGGGAGGAGGGGGTTAAGGGGGTGCGGGAATATGGGACACACTTTCTACCCACCTGTGCCCCCTATTCCCGCACCCCCCAAGCCTGCCCCCTATTCCCGCACCCCCTTAATACTCAATAGAAATTATACAAATGTCATTTGTGTTGTTTTATTATATATCTAACCACTGTATTGTAGTAGTAGTAGTAGTAGTGGTAGTAGTAGTAGTAGTAGTAGTAGTAGCCTAGTAGCGGTAGTAGTAGTTGTAGTTGTGGTAGTAGTAGTAGTAGTGGTTGTTGTAGTAGTGGTAGTAGTAGTAATAGTAGTAGTAGTAGTAGCCTAGGAGCGGTAGTAGTAGTTGTAGTAATAGTAGTAGTAGTAGTAGTAGTAGTAGTAGTCTAATAACTGTATTGGGAAAAAAATGGTAATTTTTATGGTAAAATCCATTATTGTACACATCAGTGACAGGTTCAGAAATAGTAGTTGTAGTAGTAGTAATAATAGTAGTAGTAGTAATAGTAGTAGTAGTTGTAGTAATAGTAGTAGTAGTTGTAGTAATAGTAGTAGTAGTAGTAGTAGTAATAGTAGTAGTAGTAATAGTAGTAGTTGTAGTAGTAGTAGTAATAGTAGTAGTTGTAGTAGTAGTAGTAATAGTTCCTTGCCATGGCATTTAACATCTGACAGCTTGGGACCCAGCACCTCCATACGAGAGAGAGATTTTGTTTTGTTTTGATTAATTTATTACGGTCATGCATGAGCGGCAAACATTGTACAATATATATTATATCAAATTACAGTATATGTACGAGAGAGAGAGAGAGAGAGAGAGAGAGGGGGGAGGAGGTACTGGAGGAGAGTAAGGAGGGAAAGAGGAAAGAGAAGGTGGGAAGAAAAAGAAATAAAAGGAAAATATAGAATGCTATATAGAGAGGCAGTTATGGACTTATGGTCCCCCCCCCCACACACACACACCTCCCTTCTCTCCATCACCCCCATCTCACCTCTCATTCCCTTCACACCCCTTCTCACCTCTCATTCCCTTCACACCCCATCTCACCTCTCATTCCCTTCACACCCCTTCTCACCTCTCATTCCCTTCACACCCCACTCTTCCCTCACCCTCACACCCCACTCTTCCCTCTCACCTCCCTCACACCCCACTCTTCCCTCTCACCTCCCTCACACCCTACTCTTCCCTCTCTTACCGTCACCCAACCCTACGTCTATTATTTTAAATTAATGTACTGCTATATTATTTTAGTTGTTTATTATCTAATGTGTGTATTATCTAAGCTGTATATTACCTTAGCTGGATATTTTAACAGTTTATTTTCCTAGCTGTATAACTGAAGGTAATATACCTTCCTTGTATATTATTTTAGCTGTATAATATCATTGCTCTATATTATTATTAACTTCAGCTATAACTGTATTCAGCTGTTTTAGCTCCATGGAATAGTAATGTTAATATATTTCATTAGGTACCACACAGTTTTCTTATCAGTCAGTCAATAATATAATTTTATTGTTTCCATCAGAAAATATAATCTATGTTTTATGTTACGGTACTCTAGACACCCCGTAGGCTACCTGCATGTATTAGTAATGTGGGCAATACTTTAAGGGTTTTGGCGCCCCTTTGGCCCCCCTTTGGCCCGAACCACTAGCTTTTAGTTCTTTTCTTTCTATTTCCTTACTGCTTACTGTCTCACCTCTCTATCACCTTTTCTGGCTCTATATGACCTCACTGTTGCAGCACCTAATATCAATTAATCCATCAATCACTCTAGGCAGCAGCAGGTGACCCAAGCTATGATAGTCATCTGACTATTATAGGCTACTTTTGCTGGGATGGATTTTAATATGGAAATATCAGAGCCTTATAGTTATCAGAATTATATAGTACATAATTATCAGGTTGTAGAAATACACAACTTTATTATAATGATTGTTACTTTATTATAACACTAATCACATAAAATATACAATAAACAGAAAGTGTAGGTGATTTTCATTGTCACTGAAGTACGGTAGAAAGACTTTCATAAATACAGTACTGTATATAGGCTTTAAATTAGGTTAGACCTCTTTGATTAATGGTACAGTCGGCCACACTTCTGGCTGTTACAGTCAGTACTACAAACTCCAGGTGTCTAACGTTTGTATCCCTGACTTTCTGAATCATAGGCTCGAAGATTCTTAGTGGTGAAGAAGTGAGACGGTTTGGTCCCCCCTCCCTCCCCCTTCTTTCCCTCTCTCTTTCTCCCTCTGCACCGTCTCACTTCTTCACCACTGAGAATCTTCGAGCCTATGATTCAGAAAGTCAGGGATGCAAACGTTAGACACCTGGAGTTTGTTGTACTGACTGTAACAGCCAGAAGTGTGGCCGACTGTACATATAATTAATATTTCTTTACTTTTACTTAATATTATACAAATACAATATATAAATTAGTGCTTTAGGTTAGACCTCTTTATTTAATGATAAATATCATAATCTGAGTTTATGATTAATATCATTGTTAACAAAATTATTATTCCTTTATTAAGAAATAAAGGTAAAAGAAAAAATAGTAATTAATATACTCCAAGAAATGTGTAATATGAAGTACCGGTAATCTATTGTTGTGATAATAAATAAACCTCATTAATTAACATACTGTATAATACAGTACGGTACTTAGTAACCATAGCTATGTATAACCATACTGTATTTATAACTTTTGTCCAAGTTAAAGCAATATACAAAACTAAACCAGGAATAATATTAAAACCATTCTTTAAAGGATTTCCTTATTAATACATAGAATATATAAGTTACAATATAGCTTTAGTAGTTATAAAAGTATAATTCCGGTATATTTTATACAGAGAACGTAAAATAAAGTAAATCTTTATGTAAACTTAATGTGAACATAAAAGTAACAAATATATACATCCTTCAATATTACTAATAGTGGAACAAAACATTTATTAAGATAAGTAGGCAATATTAGGCCTATGTAGGCTACACAGAATTAAAAATAAAGTAAATCTTTATGTAAACTTAATGTGAACATAAAAGTAACAAATATATACATCCTTCAACATTACTAATAGTGGAAGAAAACATTTATTAAGACAAGTAGGCAATATTAGGCCTATGTAGGCTACACAGAATTAAAAATAAAGTAAATCTTTATGTAAACTTAATGTAAACTCAAAAGTAACAAATACATACATCCTTCAATATTACTAATTCTTTTTTATCGTGGAACAAAACATTAGGCTAATTAAATTAAGATAAGTAGGTAATATGAAGGCTACAGAGAATTTAAAATAAGATAAATCTCTATATAAACTAAATGTGAATACATAAGTAACAAATAGGTAACATACATCCTTGAATATTAGGCTACTAGTGGAAAGAAATATTTATTAAGATTAGGCCTATAGTCATCCTAAAACCATGTAAAATCATAGACTGGTTGAGGTGGTTCAACTTTTGACATTGGGTTTGATAATTCATCCAAAAGTGAGTCTAGCAAATTATCAATGTCAGGGCAAGACTGTACAGGCCAAGGGTCAGTTGGACACGACTGTGTTTGTTGGTCAGTAGGGTCAGACTGGGTCATGTCAGGTGAAGGACAACATTGGATAGACACAGGAACTGGGGCAGCAGTAGGGTCAGACTGGGTCATCTTGGCAGTAGAAGGACAACATTGGGTAGATACAGGAACTGGGGCAGCAGTAGGGTCAGACTGGGTCATCTTGGCAGTAGAAGGACAACATTGGGTAGATACAGGAACTGGGGCAGCAGTAGGGTCAGGCTGGGTCATGTTGGCAGTAGGACAACATTGGGTTGACACAGTAGGGTAGGTCAGGCGACGGGTTAGGCCAAAGTAATAAAGTTGACTTTTATTACCTAACCGTAGACAAGTGTTGAGTCCTCTCTCTTTCATAAATATTATTATTGTTACTTTTGAAACAGGTGTTATGTTCTTGTGTTGGCAATAATAATGATAATTACGAGAGAACTCATCAACACCAACAGGAATATTATTATTATTGTTGTTGTCAGGAGTTATAACATAATATTTGTGAAGAAACTTGCACAAACTGTGTGTCATTGTATTCGTAATAATCCTTGTAGGTGTTGGTTTCTTCTTTTTATATGTTTTACTACGAATACGTGGATTGTCAGCATCTTTGTCAGCAATATTACACATACCAACATATGCATATTGTTGACCTTTACCCCGATATCCACCAATTCTGACCTTCTTATTAACCCCAAGTTGACCTAATAACATACCAATGTTGACAAGAGAGGCAGGTATAAGATGTTTGGAATGACAATACTTTATATATTCTGTATATAATGTATTACGGAGTACTCTGTGTCCTGGCTTTCTTGTTATTATATAGTTGTCTTCAAAATAACTACAAAAGGCTTCCTTTCCTGGGAATAATCGCTTATATTTTGTAGTTTCTGCCATGTTAGTTCCTTTCGATGTGTAAATAATGACCGACTATGACACTTTACTCTTATTTTATCACTATATTATTGACTTTCTTCTTTGAAATATCTTCAGGTTGTTATTTAATGGTTGTTTAATGCTTATAATGTGATATGTTTCTTGTAGGTATGGAATTGCAATGCTTATAACTGGAGTGTAGTTGAATACGTCTGTCAGTTATAAGGTTCAAGGATGCAATGATGTAATACACATGCACACATTCCTTTTATAGTTTTTCAGGCGCAGGTGCTGATCATTGTTTAGTCACGTGACTTTATATCAACCAATCAGATTGAAGTATTTGAATTTCAAATCTTCATATTAACCAATCAGGTGCAAGGATTGTGAATTTAAATGTTCATAATTGATAGCCTAGCCAATGAGGTTCAAGAGTTTAAATTTGAACTGAACATTGTGATTGGACAAGACGACTTTGTTATTAAAACATTTATCTCTATAATATATTTATATAATTATATTAATTTTACTATACGTACAGGTACATAGGGTAATCATATTGTCGTGTACCATTTTTAATTGACATTTCCACCTAACCTCCATGGAGTTCTGGAATAGGCCTACCTAAATTTACTGGTGTTTACAAAAGGCTGCCTGATCACGTGGTACAAACATCACTCACAAAATGGCCGCCTGATCACGTGGTACAGTTGCCTCCACTCTGAGGTGTGTTTAGTGAAATGGGACAACATTGGGTTTGTTTACTCGTGGACAAAGTCAGTGAATGGACTCAACTATATAACCCTATAATAATTATACTATATTATACTATATTATACTATTATACTATATTATACTATATAATAATATAACTATAATAATTATACTATTATACTATTATACTATATAATACTATAACTATAATAATTATACCGTGCTCGCTATAGTCTCCATATGGACTCGACTATATAACCCTTGCTATAATATCACGGTATTAAGGACTATAATAATTATACCGTGCTCGCTATAGTCTCCATATGGACGCTATATAACCCTTGCTATAATATCACGGTATTAAGGACTATAATAATTATACCGTGCTCGCTATAGTCTCCATATGGACGCTATATAAGTAAAATGGTCTATCTAAAAATACATACGTTTCCTACATCAATTTAAATACAACATATACTAGAATACCGGGTACATAAAATATAAAACTCCCCTTTCCGTTGTTTGGTGAGAAATATGGGTGTAGGAAGGGAGAGGGTAGGCCTATAGGGAAACGAGGGATATGGGGATGTGTGTGTTGGTGTTAAGTAATGATGATTCCAGACTTATTATTCACTGAAACAATACACAAAACACCATATTTTAGCTAACATGAAATAAAATTATATTAACCAATATTTAAGTGCTTTCCAATTAAAATTAAAAGGCTCATTGTTCATGTATCTGTCGACACAGAGAATAAGGATTACTTAGCCTAGGCCTATGTGATCAAGGCTATAGAAGTATAGATGATATATTGGTGGTACGGTGTTGGTGTTAACGTGTTACTACTGTATTATCTGTTTATTGTATAAAGTTCAGATCAAGCCTATACTTCTGACTGGGCCAGAATTATAGTGTTAGTAATATTTGTTTATTGTACAGAGTTCAGATCAAACCTATATATCTGACTGGGCCAGAATATAGTGTTAGTAATATTTGTTTATTGCAGTAATAAGTCTTCATCTGTCTGGCCCAAAATATAGTGTTAGTAATAGGCCTATCTGTTTATTGTATAAAGTTCAGATGAAGCCTACATCTGTGGCCCAAAATATAGTGTTAGTATTATCTGTTTATTGTAGTAATAAACCTACATCTGTCTGGCCCAAAATATAGTGTTATAACGTACGGTATTATCTGTTTATTGTATAAAGTTCAGATGAAGCCTACATCTGTGGCCCAAAATATAGTGTTAGTATTATCTGTTTATTGTACAGAGTTCAGTAATAAATAAGCCTACATCTGACTGGGCCAGAATTATTCACATTCATTGAAAGACACAAGCCGAGGTCATGGTTTTATTACAAACACTGACTTAACTTTGACCACAATTACTGTAGTTCACATTAGTCTTAGTATGAAGGAGATCCAAGTTAAGCTACTACCTAACTGCTGGAAACATTCAGTAATACAGTGAATAATACAATTTTTATATCTTTACTGAGGAATGTTTTATGCAGTTTGGTATTACACTGCCTGATACAATATAAAAGCAAAGAAAACTCTGGACCAACAGGAGAACAGATGTAAAGTGTAATACCGGAGTAAACAAGTAATCATCAGAAGCAATGATACATCACTGTGAGATGGAACACTTTTTAGGTAATTGCAAAAGGTCATCATTTAGATATGAATAATGAAGTGAAATTGTGGTGAGCATTGGTCAGTTTTGGTCAAGGTGTTAGTTTAGCCTAATCTTTTTATGTTAGCCTACTAGGCCTAGGCTATATATCTCAGCGACACGTCTTGGGTTTCAATATTTATAAATCTTTCATATGTCATCACACATCTTATTAAAACATAGAAACTAATCCTCCTAATGTCTTTACGAATGTCAATAAACAAATGAACTACATTATGTTTATTAGATTAAAACACGTAATTAATATTGTGTGTCCTAAGACTAATAAGTATTATTGGTGTGTCCAGTCAGCCTCGGCATTAATTACTACACATAACCTCTCGGACATCAACGAGACCTGCTGCTTCCCTCATAGAAATCTGGATCTTCTATTTACTTAATTGGATTTTTCACCACTGTGATTGATTGTAGGTTAGAAGGAGGAAGATCGTCCAAGACTCTGTAAAACGTAATAGAGAAGACGGACAACAAGAAAGTAAGAAGGAAAGGAGGAAAAGTTGAAAGGATCCCCAAACCCTTATTGTGTTGTATTCAAGATCATGGCCAATACTCTCCTAAGATTAGAGTAGATATTTATTTTCTATATCAGGTAACTTGCTGGTCTCCTTCATGTCCGAGAGGTTACGTGTAGTAATTAATGCCGAGGCTGACGAGTTTGATATTATGGTATGTACCAATGTCACTTATAAGTCTTAATAAGGGACACATTAGTATGTACTGTATGTGTAGAGTTGAGTTTGATATTATGGTATGTACCAATGTCACTTATAAGTCTTAATACGTGACATTGGTATGTATTGTATGTGTAGAGTTGAGTTTGATATTATGGTATGTACCAATGTCACTTATAAGTCTTAATACGTGACATTGGTATGTATTGTATGTGTAGAGTTGAGTTTGATATTATGGTATGTACCAATGTCACTTATAAGTCTTAATACGTGACATTGGTATGTATTGTATGTGTAGAGTTGAGTTTGATATTATGGTATGTACCAATGTCACTTATAAGTCTTAATACGTGACATTGGTATGTATTGTATGTGTAGAGTTGAGTTTGATATTATGGTATGTACCAATGTCACTTATAAGTCTTAATACGTGACATTGGTATGTATTGTATGTGTAGAGTTGAGTTTGATATTATGGTATGTACCAATGTCACTTATAAGTCTTAATACGTGACATTGGTATGTATTGTATGTGTAGAGTTGAGTTTGATATTATGTACTGTACTGTACTGTCCTGTACTGTACTGTACTGTACTGTACTGTACTGTACTGTACTGTACTGTACTGTACTGTACTGTACTGTACTGTACTGTACTGTACTGTACTGTACTGTACTGTACTGTACTGTATGTGTAGAGTTGAGTTTAATATTATGTACTGTACTGTACTGTACTGTACCGGTACTGTATGTGTAGAGTTGAGTTTAATATTATGTACTGTACTGTACTGTACTGTACTGTACTGTACTGTACCGGTACTGTATGTGTAGAATTGAGTTTAATATTATGTACTGTACTGTACTGTACTGTACTGTATGTGTAGAGTTGAGTTTAATATTATGGGTCCAAAGTGGAGGTGTGTTATCTGTGTTATGGTTTTCCAACAGTATTTATTATGTGTTAATATTGGAGTTAAGAGGAATGTTTTAGTGTGAAGGTTAAGTAGGCCTAGGTGTAAAGTGTTGACAAGTGTGATAATATTATGGACCCAAATTGAACCCTAGGGTAATTATCATATTGGTGTGAGTTTTCCAACAGTATTATAACGTGTTAATATTGGAGTGAAGGGATGTGGTGGTGTGGTAACAGTGGAAAGGTTATCTTGGTGTAGTATTGACTAGACACCCTATATAAGTATTGACAAGCCAGGTCAGGTCATCTTAGGTCAAGTCATGTCATCAAATACTTTTATTCCAATTTTCATATAATTCACTTCATTAATATTTCTTTTAACTTGCCAATTAAATAGGATTATTTTTTTATTCTCTTCTTGATCAATAAAGTAATCACTTGTAATATATTTGGTACATGTATATAGAATTATAGTAATAAGAATACATCTTAATTAAAAAAAACTAATTTAATTAGAATATGAAAATAAAACACCTTTATATAAATACAATAAATTCCTTTGGTTAAGTAGGCTATACAATTTCAACAAGGAAATTACACTAAGAACAAAAATATATAAACTAAATGCAATCAATCTCCAAACCAAATAATAATACAGTATGATGACAAACCCAATAGAAATTAATGTGTCTTAAATTACTATTAAATATTTGTATATGTAGTGTACAGTGGTTTGTTGTTTATAAATAAAAACATTATACAGTATAATGTGTCCTTAATGCAAAGTTATATTACAAAAGTACTGTACTGCTTTTATTAAATATTTGGATATCTACTGTAAATAAAAACATTATAAACTGAAAGTAATATTAATGTGTCCTCAATGCAAAGTTACCTATTTACATATTACTAATCAGATATATGGTTGGTAAATAGTTTATTACATTATTTTCTGTTATATAGTTTAATTGTTGAAGCCTGAAACATATTTACTTATTACTGAACAGATACATGATTGGTAAATAGTTTATTACATTGTTTTATTTCTGTTATATATTTTAATTGTTAAATACATGGTTGGTAAATAGTTTATTACATTGTTTTATTTCTGTTATATATTTTAATTGTTAAAGTCTGTTAAATTATTTCCTTATTATTAATCAGATACATTGTTGGTAAATCGTTTATTGTATTGTTTTCTTTTCTTTGCTCTTCCTGTCTTTGGTTTCTTCTTGTCTTTCTTTAGTATTTTGGGTGTTTGATTTTTAACCTTGCCAGCACGGGAGAGTGAACCGTGTACTTTACCTCCTTTCAGTATTACATTAATATCAATAATAACAGAGGTAATAGTTGACAAAAGCTGATGATCATTATTCAATAATATTCCAGATGCATATAGTCTAATATCATTAATGGGTATATCATTAACTTGACTTATAAATGAGCGTATGTCAGTCACTGTTTGTTTGGGATGTATGTCAAAGACGTGTGTCCCAAAAGAAGACCGAAGTAATAACTGCTTCTGGAGTTGCTTGTTTGTGTTGTTGTATTGAAGTGCCATTCTGTGAAAGAAAAAAAACATTAATTAATATACAAGTTAATATAAACATATATTGGGTTAACTATTGTTGTAACTTTTCATATTTAGTCTTATTTTCTATTAATTCTTGTTATATTATTATATCCTATTGGTTTAATTAGTTATTCAATGATAGTTAAATGGTTGTTACCTGTTAATGTTGATTTGCGTGGTCAAATGGTAGGGTTTGTATGAACTGAAATGGGAGTACATTTGTGTACGTCTCACCATGTCAGAGTTGCAGTATACAATGACTCCACATACCTTGCTCACCTCCTTATATACCCTTGACAGGATCACATGACCAGTAATTTGTCACGTGACTATCAACCAATAAAGATAATATTATTATGTATTTACTATATATAGGCCTATATCTATATATATAATAGTGTCTAAAATGTTAATTTCCGTTGAAATAATACACAAATTAAATTTTAATTAAACAAGAACAAGTGTTATTTAATAAAAACAATTATGTGACATGATCACGTGAGCATATAATTTATCTATATTATTTTGTAAGTATTCGAATTCCTCTTTTTATTATCCATATAAATATCCACAACTTCAATATATAATATTATACCTTATAATTTATATATTTTAAGATGGAAGGTGGAAGAGAAATTGTCGTGGATAATTATTATGATGCAACTTGATTATTCTAATGAATAATTAGTTGTAATTATTACTTTGGCTTATAATTATATTATTATATGTATCATCATATTTCAAATAACATACACATCAAAACAAACGATATATCCTAGCCTAAAAGTATTGATAAAATACGTAATAAATAAATGGTGATAATTTTTGATGGATAATGGTGTTTCAACTTGATTATGCTAATGAATGATGAGTAATTATTACTTTGGCTTACTTAATATTCAAATAACACTTGTCCTTGTTTAATTATGTGATCCTGTCAAGGGTATATAAGGAGGTGAGCAAGGTATGTGGAGTCATTGTATACTGCAATTCTGACATGGTGAGACGTACACAAATTTACTCCCATTTCAGTTCCTACAAACCCTACCATTTGACCACGCAAATCAACATTAACAGGTAACAACCATTTAACTATCATTGAATAACTAATTAAACCAATTGGATATAATAATATAACAAGAATTAATAGAAAATAAGACTAAATATGAAAAGTTACAACAATAGTTAATTAAATCAATGGTATATGTTTATCACCCAAACCTTATATAATTATATAATAGTGTGTTCCAATAATAAATTGGGTTGTAATTATTGTCAACACGGGTAAAGGTGACATTCCTGTAATACTTTTATTGTACCAAATATATTACAACACATGGATAGTGTTGACATTACTGTATTACTCTTTTTCCTAAGGTATTAATATATTTCCCACAGCTGGTACCGGTAATATTATTATTAAGTACCGGTAATGATTATTTTATTCAACAGATATATTGACCTGTAGCTCTTTATTATTATATTATTAATACATATCATACAGTTACTTGTATATTAATTAATGTTTTTTGTTTTCCACAGAATGGCACCTTTGAACAATACAGTCCAGCTGAAACAGTTATTACTTCGTTCATCAAGAGGGACACACGTCATTCATATTGATGAAGGACAGACAGTGGCTCATATAAGAACTTTTCTCAGTCAAGCTGATGATTTACCTTTTAATGACATCAGATTGTATGCATCGGGAATTTTACTTAATGATGATACTCTGCTTTTGTCAACAATAACCTCCGTAATTATAGACGTCAATATAACATTAAGAGGAGGTAAAGTACACGGTTCACTCTCCCGTGCTGGTAAAGTTAAAAGTCAAACCCCCAAAGTTGATAAGAAAGAGAAGAAGAAATCAAAGACAGGAAGAGCAAAGAAAAGACAACAATACAATAAACGATTTGCCAACCAATGTGTCAAATAATACCAACAACAACTAATATAATTATATGATTCTTACTCAAACTAACCACCAATTCAACCTCATAGGCCTAATTACCATTATCACAACAACAACAACTAATGTAATTATATGATACTCACCAACTGACCACTAATTCAACCATATAATCACTATTATCAAAGCCTAATAATATTGTTGTTAATTCTTTCTTAATATTATATGGCCTGACAGGTCACTGACTATATTTATACATCATATAAATTATACAACCACTAGGATATTACCAAAGTTTAATAATATTGTTGTTAATTCTTTCTAAAGATTATATAGCCTGACGGGTCACTATATTTATATATCACATTAATTATATAACTACTATAGCCTATATTACCAAAACCTTTCTTTCTTAATATTATATAGCCTGTCGGGTCACTATATTTATTCATCACATAAATTATACAGTATTTGTAATAAAGTTTAATATTTCCAATTCTTATTTCTGTACTGTTAACGTTATCTAAACATTTACAATAGTGTATTATATCTAAATCTTTAATGTAGTACATACCGGTAAAATATATTTATTACATTGACGACACATTATTATTACTTTTTGTTTTTTACAATGTAGATAATTATTTTAAAATATTGTATTTATTTGGTTTGGAGATTTATTGTATATTACCAAAATATTTATTATTTGTTTATAAATCAATTATTTTAATGTCGAGCTTTTTATTATTGTATTCTTAACGAAAAGGACTTATTATATTTAATTGTTTTAGTAATCAATATAGAGTATTTAATTAAGAATATAAAATAAACTTACTTTTTTCAACCCTGATGTATTTTTAATCCTATATAATAATAATATTATGTACAGTTGCATGACCAAGTTCGTTAATCCAGTAATGTGTGTTATTTCCATAATTGTTTCCTTTCACCTTCTGCTCTATAACAACTTGTAATAACGTTTTGTACATTACATTTGAATTACAAAAGTAGCTCTATACTATTTTTACACTTCCTGTTTACTACTGGTGATGAATTACCCTTTAAAGTTGATAATTTATTTCATCTATATTCCAACAAGTACTTCATTGCATAATAATGAAACACCTGTTGTTCAACAATAAACAAATATTTCACTACATAATAATTACAGACCTAAACCAGTAAAACCTTTATATATCAAGGTTATAAAGGAATACCTGTTGTTGGATTATAGTATCTTGTAATATATTACCTGTATGTGTGTGTGAGTTGTAATGGGACCAAAACCCACTACTGATATAGAACTGATCAATATTAGTATCTTGTAATATATTACCTGTATGTGTGTGTGAGTTGTAATGGGACCAAAACCCACTATTGATATAGTGGCAGAAAGTGTGTGTATGTGTGTGTCGGACCAAAAACCACTAGACTGATGATATTATAGTACCGATATCTTGTAATATCTTGTCATTAGTACGGACAGCAAGTGTGTGTTGTAATAGGTCTATTACCCACTACAGATATAGGATTGATCAATATTATTATATAATAGTATCTTGTGATATATTGTCATCAGTACAGACAGTAAGTATGTGTGTGTGTGTGTGTGTGTGTTATAATAGGACCCAAACCCACTTGGTCTTTACTACTGGTACTGTACTGAGTGAAGGAAGGGATAGGTCATAGGAAGGACACTATAACTCTGTTCACGCTTGGATGGCGGAGAAGCCTGGCCCTCCAGGTGCGGTGGGCAGGTCAAATACTATTTCGCTTCCCTGATTAGCTAGAGGTGTTCAGCACACCGAGACAATTAGAAGTGCTTCCTTTTTTCATTAATATTTCTGCTAATTAAGCATTATTCATGTATGTTATTACTCACTCATTGTCTTAAATAATATAGGTGAGCCTTGCGGTCAAAATTCACCGTGACAATTTATTTGGAGCTCGTAATATCTTGATTTGAACATAGAGTGTGTAGTAAAAAGTGAGCGACAGTGAGAGGAAAACAGGTCAACTGGAGGACCTCTCAGTAACCCTTGTGACTTGCCGTGTTCGAAAGCAGACTTCAAGGCTTCTTCGTCCATTTAGTACCAATTTTTATACATTTAATTTCACCTATCTTTCGGAAGCACAAGGGAGTGTGTTTTTATGCAACGAAAATGTAGAAAAAAAAAGTACCGTACACATAAATTCACTACTTACATAAACAGGTTAATATATTTCAAAACCATAGCCAAACAAAGCAGCCGGACTGGACAGGGAGTGGTGTGTGTGTGTGTGTGTGTGTGTGTGTGTGTGAATGGATTAACAAACCGACACAGGAAGTTGACAGGCGCCTATAGGGACCTGAGATTAGAATATGGTCTAAGGTTGTAAGAGAGAGAAACTTAGATGAAGGTAATAAATGAGGAATAAAGAAAGTGAAATAACTTATGATGTATGCTACTGTTAATGAGAGAATGAATAAATTGAATTTAAAAAAAAATATATAATGCCATTAATCTAAATAATTCTATGTAGGCCTTATATGATATGTGGGATAAAATATCATTAGATTATACTTTTATGTGGGATAAAATATCATTAGATCATAGAATATAGAAAAAGAAAGGTTCTGGATCAATCGTGAATACGAGAGAGAGAGAGAGAGAGAGAGAGAGAGAGAGAGAGAGAAGTGGATGGAAGAAGAAGGAAGGTCAGGTCACTGATGAGATGAATGCTGTTGTGTGTGTGTGTGTGTGTGTGTCTGTGAGTAACTGAAGCTTGTGTGTATCACCGTGTATATGTGTTAAACTGAAGCTGGTATGTGTGTGTATGTGAGTAACTGAAGCTGTTGTGTGTGTGTATGTGTGTATTAGTAACATGTGGGATATAATAACATTAGATTATAGAACATGGAAGAGAGAGAGAGTGAGAGAGAGAGGTATTAGCTACAGGTCACGGAGATTAACGGACCGCTATGCGTGTGTGTGTGTGTCACCAAATGGACTCGAAACATCCCCATCCCATCATCTGCCGATCAGAGTATAGACAATAGTACTATCAGTTTAAAAAATGGGTGGAGTAAACGGTTTCTCCGGTGGCTCCAAGGCAACGGTGTTACCATTATATATTCCCATTGAACCCTGTTGCCTGGAGGACTTTGGAGCAAACCATTTAATACAAAGTTTACAATATATATTTAATTTTATTTATTTTGGAGTTGCCAATATTCGCTAGATAGATAGATAGATAGATAGATAGATAGATAGATAGATAGATAGATAGATAGATAGATAGACATAGATAGATAGATAGATAGATAGATAGATAGATAGATAGATAGATAGATAGATAGATAAATAGGCATAGATAGATAGATAGATAGACATAGATAGATAGATAGATAGATAGATAGATAAATAGGCATAGATAGATAGATAGATAGACATAGATAGATAGACTTAGATAGATAGATAGATAGACATAGATAGATAGATAGATAGATAGATAGATAGATAGATAGATAGATAGATAGATAGATAGATAGATAAATAGGCATAGATAGATAGATAGATAGACATAGATAGATAGACTTAGATAGATAGATAGATAGACATAGATAGATAGATAGATAGATAGATAGATAGATAGATAGTTAGATAGATAGATAGATAGATAGATAGATAGAT
>JAWZYT010002275.1:107500-137500 GCA_034508575.1 Petrolisthes manimaculis
TCTCTCTCTCTCTCTCTCTCTCTCTCTCTCTCTCTCTCTCTCTCTCTCTCTCTCTCTCTCTCTCTCTCTCTCTCTCCCCCCATCTCCCTCCCATTCTCACACTCTCTCTAACTCTCTCTCTCTCACACACACACACACTCTCTCTTTCACACACACACACACTCTCTAATTCTCTCTCTCTCACACACACACACATACACACACTCTCTTTCTCTCTCTTTCACACACACACACACTCTCTCTTTCACACACACACACACTCTCTAATTCTCTCTCTCTCTCACACACACACATACACTCTCTCTCTCTCTCTCTCTCTCACACACACACACACACACACACACACACACACACACACACACACACTCTCTCTCTCTCTCTCTCCCTCTCTCTCTCACACACACACACACACTCTCTCTCCCCCCAACCCCATCTCCCCACCCACATCCCCCTCTCTCTCTCACACTCTCTCTAACTCTCTCTCTCTCTCACACAGTCGCCAATAGTGGTATGGAAAATGAAGGCCCCTGAAAAAAAGCCCTTAGTGAGAAGAGAAAGGGCCGAGGAAGTCAAGGCCAAGGTCCACAAAGGCAGTTCAAAAAAGCCCGTCTCCGCTCTCAAGGCCCTGGCGGAGTTTTACGGCCCGACGACTAGATTGGCCATTTTCGACCACTTCTGTGCAACATAGAAATGTCTGGTTTGTTGCATAGTGTGCAGAATTTAATTGGCTTTAAAATGAGCTCTATGTAAACTTTCTACAATTTTTGGAAACCCCCTAAATTTCCAAAAAACTAACAAAGTGTGTAAAAATTATTTCATGCTCACTTAACGGCCCCGATGACTAAAGTGCAATTTTCGACCACTTCTGTGCAAGATAGAAATGTCTGGTTTGTTGCATAGTGTGTGAAATTTAATTGGCTTTCTTTTGCACACAATATGAACTTTCTATAATTTTTGGAAACCTCCTACATTTCCAAAAAACTAACAATGTGTAAAAATTATTTTGAGAAAACTGTTTGTATTGTTTCACTGATCCGATGATTAAAGTTGCAATTTTCGACCACTTCTGTGCAACATAGAGAGAAGCTGTTTATTGCATAGTGTGTGGAATTTAATTGGCTTTCTTTTGCACACAATATGAACTTTCTAGAATTTTTGGAAACCCCCTAAAATTCCAAAAAACTAACAATTATTTCATACTCATTTCAAGTTTCTGATGACTAAATTGTGCCCCATTAAAGTGCAATTTTGGACCACTTCTGTGTGAGATAGAAATGTCTGGTTGGTTTCATAGTGTGCAAAATTTAATTGGCTTTAAAATGAGCTCTATGTGAACTTTTTAGAATTTTTGGAACTCCCTAAATTTCCAAAAAAACTAACAAGGTGTAACTAATTTTGAAACCTATTTAACATAATGTTTCACCATTTCTGTGAAACATAGAAAATTGGGGATTGTTGCATTAGTTGTAAAATTTAATTGGCTTTATTTTGCACACATTGTTAACTTTCTAGAACTTTTAAAGCTCCTCAAATAACTACAAAAGTAAATATGTGTAAAAATAATTTCCTACTCACTCATATCAAGAACCTAATGATTAAATACTGTTTTTAAACCATTTAGAAATAAGATAGAGATATACAGATTAAAACCCTGTCTAGATAATTTAATTAGCTTTAAAATGAACCCTATGTGAACCCCCTAAGCCTTTTTGAACCCCCCTAAAAAGCCCCCCAAAATATATAGGTGTAAAAATAATTATAGGTCAATTCTGAACCTATTTTTGAACCCTTTAGGAATGAGATAGAACCTTCTGGATAGTCTCATCATGTGGGGAATTTAATTAGCTTTAAAATGAACCCTATCTGAACCCCCTACAACCAATAGAACCCCCCAAAATATATAGGTTTAAAAATAATTATAGGCCAATTTTGAACCTAATTTTGAACCCTTTAGGGATGAGATAAAACCTTTTGGATAGTCTCATCGTATTGGGAATTTAATTAGCTTCAAAAAATGAACCCTATCTGAACCCCCTACGACTAATAGAACCCCCCCAAAATTAAACATTTGTAAAAAATATTTTGAGATAATTAATTTAAACCCCCCAAAATATTATTATTATAAGGAATTTTTTCTTGTAGGTTGAAATTTTTTTTTTGTCTGTCTGTATGTCAATTTAAAACCTAATGTTAATGTTAAGAATTTATATATATATATTTTTAAGGGTTCAACTTTTTTGTCTGTCTGTATGTCATTTAAAAATTATTATTATTATTATTAATATTATTATTAATAATAATAATAATTTTAATTTTAATTATAATTATAATATTATATATAATAATAATAATAATAATAATAATAATAAAATATATATATGCTAATAATAAAATATATATAATAATAGTATTAATAATAATAATATTAAAATTCAATATTCCATTTAGTTATAAAACACATAATAATAATAATAATAATAATAATAATAATAATAATAAAAAAAATAAATAAATTAAAATTACCCTTTCATTATTATCCTATGCATGTATGTATGTATGTATGTGTGTATGTGTGTATGTGTGTATGTGTGTATGTGTGTATGTATGTATGTGTGTATGTATGTGTGTATGTATGTTTGTATGTATGTATGTATGTATGTATGTATGTATGTGTGTATATATGTGTGTATGTATGTATGTGTGTATGTATGTGTGTATGTATGTTTGTATGTATGTGTGAATGTATGTATGTATGTATGTGTGTATATATGTGTGTATGTATGTGTGTATGTATGTAAATAAATGTATGTATGTATGTGTGTATGTATGTATGTGTGTATGTATGTGTGTATGTATGTGCGTATGTATATAAATAAATGTATGTATGTATGTATGTGTGTATGTATGTGTGTATGTATGTGCGTATGTATATAAATAAATGTATGCATGTATGTATGTATATAAATAAAGATACAATATAAATAAATAATAAAAATAAATGAATAATAATTTACCCATATAAAAATCTCACGTAAAAAAATAATAATAAAAATAAAATAGTTTCTCCTATAATTAATAAACCATAGAAAACCAAACCATATAAAGACGACCAAAGAAAACGTGTTAATTAAAGGGTAAACTCTAATAAAAAGTTAAGGGTGAGTTTAGGTTGGCGTGTAAATCCCGTAGACTTTTTGGAAATTCCCCTAGACTTTATAGGCCAAATTCGGTTGATTTGAGCCGAAATTTGGCCTTTTTTCATTCTTATTTTACCGAAGTTTGGCTTTAAATTCACGAGTTTTTTGTTTTTAGTAATTGGTTTTCTTTAATTTTTTTGTCATAGAAAACGTAATAATTATCAGATATTTTTATGTGAGACTAATTTATTTTTATTTTAATTTTTATTAAAGGGAAATTAATAATAATAATACATACAAACATACACATACATACATATACACACACAGGTTTACATATATACAAACATATACATACACACAAACAGACACCCATGCATGTGGATACATACATACATACACACATACATACATACATATACATACACACATACACACATACATACAGAGCGTAGAGGCGGTGGCTTAGTGATGTTCATACGTGAGAACCTGTCCCCATGTAGCCTTGGTGTAGAAGTCCCCAGGGAGATAGAGGCTATGTGGGTCAAAATCACACCTCCATGTCATCCACGCCACACCGCAGCTGTCATCCTCTGCCTGGCCTACCATCCACCACGCTCACACAGTGGCCTACAACTCATCGACCATATCATCACCACTACCGACACCTTGAAAACCAGATTACCCTCCAGCAGGTTGATTATATGTGGTGATTTCAACGAACTTGATATGGGAGACATAACTGATCACCTTAATCTCAACCAAATAGTAGACTTCCCCACTCATGGCCAGAACACCCTAGATCTAATCCTTACTGATATGTCGGACCTGTACCTCCCTCCCCAGCCACTACCCCCCATGGGACGTAGCCCTCACTTATCTGTACTGTGGTCTCCCACCCCCACCACCTCCCTACCCCAAGTGTGCACTACCACTACCTACCGACCACTCACAGATTCTTCACTACGACAGTTCGGACAGTGGATTACGAGATACCCATGGATGGAGGTTATAACACCAGAAGATGTCAACACCAAGTGGAAGAATTATCATTCATCAGTCATGGAAGCCTATCACCACTTCTTCCCATCCAAAACATCCACAAGACATCCATCTGATCTCCCTTGGATTACCCCCAGAATCAAGAGACTCCTAGAACAACGTAATCAGGCCTTCTATACCAACACAACCCTCTACCGACAGCTGAGAAACAGAGTAATAAGAGAAATTCGTGAGGCCAAGCTGTCATACTACCCCACCAAGATTCACCATCTCCTCCAAAGTAATACGAGCCAGTGGTACACAAAGATTAGAGACATCTGTGGTCAGGGTAAGAAACTAAACCCTATTAATTGTCTCACTGATGTGTCAACAGAGGAGGCAGCAGAAAGGATTAACACCCATTTTGCCACAATCTGTCAAAGCTTTCCTCCACTCAACCTCTCTCTCCTCCCAGCTTACCTTCCCCAATCATCCCCCCCTCCCACTGTCGAAACATTTCAAGTTGCCAAAAAGCTTCTCAGCCTCAAATCAAAAAGATCAACCACCCCTATTGACTTGCCTCTCAAAATTTATAAGGAATTTTCCCCAGAATTAGCAGTACCCATCACCTCAATAATCAATGCCTCCCTCAAACAAAGTAAATGCCCAGCTGAATGGAAAACAGCCTATATAACACCCATCCCCAAGGTACCTAACCCTCCCACACTTAATGACCTCAGACCAATTGCCATCACTCCCATCCCTAGTCTCATTTGTGAAGATTTCATCTTCAGCTGGGCCTATAGCACCATCTGTGACAAAATTGATAAGAAGCAATTTGGCAACATGAAATCAACCTCCACCACTCACTGTCTTGTCAGTTTGCTTGATTTTATTCATCAGAATCTTGACAAACGCAAAACCTCTCTAGCTCTCACCTTCATTGACTTTAGGAAAGCTTTCGACTTAGTTGACCACACTACTGTCATTAAAAAGGCAATACACCTGGGCTTCCCTGACCACCTAATCTCGTGGCTGTGTGACTTCCTGAGTGAGCGCCGACAGGTCACACGGTATCAGAACACCATCTCCACCCACCAACACCAGACCTGTGGAATCCCACAAGGCACGAAACTAGCACCTCTGTGTTTCCTCATGCTGATAAATGACGCTCTCATGGACACACCACATCACTGGAAATACGTAGATGACTGCACTATAGGGATCACCATCAACAACGACTCTCCAAACTACAGCCCTCTACAAAACATCCTTGACAGCCTCCAAAATTGGACAAGGGAGAATCATGTCACCATCAATCAAAACAAGACGGTGGTGATGCATGTCTGTACAGCCACAACTCCAGTCCCACCACCAGTTGTTACAATTGGCTCCCACTCACTTCATGTGGTGGAGTCAATCAAACTACTTGGTGTCACCATCAACAACAAACTAGACTGGAAGCTGCACACCACCAACACCATCCAGGCATCCACCTACAGGCTGTACATGCTTAAAACAATGAAATCCCTGGGTGCCTTATATCAACAACTGAGGGATATTTACACCACCTTCATCCTCCCCAAGTTGACATATAGTTCGCCTGCCTTCTCATCTGCACTAAACACCACACAGATGTGCCGGCTGGAACGTGTGCAAAAAAGAGCATGCCGGATTATCTTGGGACCAGCCTATACCAGCTATCAACAGGCTCTAATCTCCCTAAACCTTCCCTCACTAAAGGAAAAGTACCGCCGTGACCTGACCAAGTTTGGTGAGAGGTTATTGTCACAACCTCGCCATCGCCTGTTCCTACCCCCGGCCCTCCCCCCTCCATCAAGGCCCACCCGTCGCTACAACAAACTAAAACCCATAAGGTCAAGAACAGACAGGTACAAGAACAGCGCAATACCTGCTATTGTTAATATCATTAACAACAAATAATTATTCCCATATGTACCTGTAGAATTTTATGTATATGTATATGTATGTCTAACACACATTACCACTTTTTTTTTTTTAACATTGTCTCACCCATGTATATTTTCAGCTCCAGGGCTGCACTATGTGAAATAAACCGTTTATTATTATTATTTTTATTTACATATACATACACACATACACATACATACATACATATACATATACACACATACACATAGATACATACATATACATACACACATACACATACATACATACATATACATACACACATACACATACATACATACATATACATATACACACATACACATACATACATACATATACATACACACACATACACATACATACATACATATACATATACACACATACACATACATACATACATATACATACACACATACACATACATACATACATATACATATACACACATACACATACATACATACATATACATACACACATACACATACATACATACATATACATATACACACATACACATACATACATACATATACATACACACATACACATACATACATACATGTACATACAGACATACAATCATAGATACATACAGACATAGATACATACATATACATACACACATACATACATATACATACACACATACATACATATACATACATACATATACATACACACATACACATACGTACATACATATACATATACACACATACACATAGATACATACATATACATACACACATACATACATACATATACATACACACATACACATAGATACATACATATACATATATACATACATACACATAGATACATACATATACATACACACATACACATAAATACATACATATACATAATACATACACACATACATAATAAAAAATAAAAATAAAAATATTCCATCTATCTATCTATTTATCTATCTTTCTATCTATTTATCTATCTATTTATCTATCTATCTATCTATCTATCTATCTATCTATCTATCTATCTATCTATCTATCTATCTATCTATCTCAATAATACCCCTAGGAATTATTTAATATGGTGATATCTATCTATCTATTTATCTATCTATCTATCTATCTATCTATCTATCTATCTATCTATCTATCTATCTATCTATCTATCTATCTATCTATCTATCTCAATAATACCCCTAGGAATTATTTAATATGGTGATATCTATCTATCTATCTATCTATCTATCTATCTCAATAATACCCCTAGGAATTATTTAATATGGTGATATCTGGCATCTCTCTTTGTTTACATCACGTCAGCCAATCACGAGGCGTCTCAGGGAATGACGTCATGGCGCCTGAAATGATTGACATTAGCCCCGCCCACCGGAAACTTAAGCCTAAGGATAGCCAATAAACTGTCCATTTGTACTTCACGCCACTAGTTAAACCAATGATCTGTTGAGTTTTGCAAATAATGGCCCGTGATTGGCTGGCTTGTTGTATCAGAATGTTTCGCGTTCATTTTTCCAAATTAGTTGCTTTCTTACTATGTGTGTCTCAGTGAGTTTCGCTCTTATTTCACGTTCAGAAATGACTTGCTTCCTTCCCTTCCTACGTTATGCCAGTCGCTGCTAGAATCTGGTCAAAGAAAGAAGCTTGGTTTGGTTGAGAGTGTTGTGAAGAGAAGGTGTTGTGACGAAGGTAGAGGTACTGTATTATATATTTATGTTCCCATATCCTATCACTAGTTCACTGCTAATTGTTTTCATCTAATGTTGCAAGCATTAAGAAGTGATTAATTGATCTGTCAAGACTTGAATTATTTATTTTTGCTGTGATTAGCGTAGCCTAATCATTTTCCCCAAGTGTTAGTTTATTTGTGGTAAGAGTTAATGATTTGTGGTAAAAGTTAATGATAGTCTGGAGTTTTTTTTTTCCCTTTTGCGGTAATTCCAGAGGGAATTCTTTACTGGCTCCATCTTTAATTCATTAGGTTTAATTATTATTATTGTGATTTGTTAGTCATTATATGTGTATTCATGTTCATAGTCTAATAATTTAATTGTTTGGTACTGAAAGATCAAGTGGGAATATTGGCACTTATTTGTATTTTTTTTTTTTTTTTTAATTCATTAAATATTCTTGTTAAGTTTTACTCTGGTGTCTGAATACCCAGTGTTGTAGTTTTCATAGAACTCTGGAGTTGCGGGTGATTAGAGGTGATTTATTGTGCTCACTTGGCCTGAGTTAATTAATTCCCTTGTAGTCAGATACGGTTTTAAATAGTCCTCCCATATTTTTGCTCCTCTAAATTTTAACCCGTAACAACATGTACAAATCGCTTCTGAGACCCGCAAAACTCGATTTTTCGGTGTTTTTAGGCTAAATTTGGAATATAAACGGGTATCGAAGATGCATGCACAAATCGACTTTTTGGGCCAAAAAAACGTGTTTTAGCATTTTTTTTGCCTGAAAATTGAATTTTTTCTAGAACAGTACAAATCACTTCTGAGACCCAAAAACTCGATTTTTCTGTGTTTTTAGGCTAAATTTGGGATATAAACGGGTATCGAAGATGCATGCACAAATCGACTTTTTGGGCCAAAAAAACGTGTTTTAGCATTTTTTTGCCTGAAAATTGATTTTTTTCTAGAACAGTGTAGACATGTACAAATGGCTTCTGAGACCCAAAAAACTCGATTTTTCGGTGTTTTTAGGCTAAATTTGGGATATAAACGGGTATCGAAGATGCATGCACAAATCGACTTTTTGGGCCAAAAAAACGTGTTTTAGCATTTTTTTTGCCTGAAAATTGAAATTTTTCTAGCACAGTACAAATCGACTTTTTGGGCCAAAAAAACGTTTTTTAGCATTTTTTTTTGCCTGAAAATTGATTTTTTTCTAGCACAGTACAAATCGACTTTTTGGGCCAAAAAAACGTGTTTTAGCATTTTTTTTGCCTGAAAATTGAAATTTTTCTAGCACAGTACAAATCGACTTTTTGGGCCAAAAAAACGTTTTTTAGCATTTTTTTTTGCCTGAAAATTGATTTTTTTCTAGCACAGTACAAATCGACTTTTTGGGCCAAAAAAACGTGTTTTAGCATTTTTTTTGCCTGAAAATTGAAATTTTTCTAGCACAGTACAAATCGACTTTTTGGGCCAAAAAAACGTGTTTTAGCATTTTTTTTGCCTGAAAATTGAAATTTTTCTAGCACAGTACAAATCGACTTTTTGGGCCAAAATACGTGTTTTAGCATTTTTTTTGCCTGAAAATTGAAATTTTTCTAGCACAGTACAAATCGCTTCTGAGACCCAAAAAACTCGATTTTTCGGTGTTTTTAGGCTAAATTTGGGATATAAACGGGTATCGAAGATGCATGCACAAATCGACTTTTTGGGCCAAAAAAACGTGTTTTAGCATTTTTTTTGCCTGAAAATTGAAATTTTTCTAGCACAGTACAAATCGCTTCTGAGACCCAAAAAACTCTATTTTTCGGTGTTTTTAGGCTAAATTTGGGATATAAACGGGTATCGAAGATGCATGCACAAATCGACTTTTTGGGCCAAAAAAACGTGTTTTAGCATTTTTTTTGCCTGAAATTGATTTTTTTCTAGAACAGTGTAGACATGTACAAATCGCTTCTGAGACCCAAAAAACTCGTTTTTTCGGTGTTTTTAGGCTAAATTTGGGATATAAACGGGTATCGAAGATGCATGCACAAATCGACTTTTTGGCCCAAAAAACGTGTTTTAGCATTTTTTTTGCCTGAAAATTGAAATTTTTCTAGCACAGTACAAATCACTTCTGAGACCCAAAAAACTCGATTTTTCGGTGTTTTTAGGCTAAATTTGGGATATAAACGGGTATCGAAGATGCATACACAAATCGACTTTTTGGGCCAAAAAAACGTGTTTTAGCATTTTTTTGCCTGAAAATTGAAATTTTTCTAGCACAGTACAAATCGCTTCTGAGACCCAAAAAACTCGATTTTTCGGTGTTTTTAGGCTAAATTTGGGATATAAACGGGTATCGAAGATGCATGCACAAATCGACTTTTTGGGCCAAAAAAACGTGTTTTAGCATTTTTTTGCCTGAAAATTGATTTTTTTCTAGAACAGTGTAGACATGTACAAATGGCTTCTGAGACCCAAAAAACTCGATTTTTCGGTGTTTTTAGGCTAAATTTGGGATATAAACGGGTATCGAAGATGCATGCACAAATCGACTTTTTGGGCCAAAAAAATGTGTTTTAGCATTTTTTTTGCCTGAAATTGATTTTTTTCTAGAACAGTGTAGACATGTACAAATGGCTTCTGAGACCCAAAAAACTCGATTTTTCGGTGTTTTTAGGCTAAATTTGGGATATAAACGGGTATCGAAGATGCATGCACAAATCGACTTTTTGGGCCAAAAAAACGTGTTTTAGCATTTTTTTTGCCTGAAAATTGAAATTTTTCTAACACAGTACAAATCGCTTCTGAGACCCAAAAAACTCGATTTTTCGGTGTTTTTAGGCTAAATTTGGGATATAAACGGGTATCGAAGATGCATGCACAAATCGACTTTTTGGGCCAAAAAAACGTGTTTTAGCATTTTTTTTGCCTGAAAATTGAATTTTTTCTAGAACAGAGTAGACATGTACAAATCGCTTCTGAGACCCAAAAAACTCGTTTTTTCGGTGTTTTTAGGCTAAATTTGGGATATAAACGGGTATCGAAGATGCATGCACAAATCGACTTTTTGGGCCAAAAAAACGTGTTTTAGCATTTTTTTTGCCTGAAAATTGAAATTTTTCTAACACAGTACAAATCGCTTCTGAGACCCAAAAAACTCGATTTTTCGGTGTTTTTAGGCTAAATTTGGGATATAAACGGGTATCGAAGATGCATGCACAAATCGACTTTTTGGGCCAAAAAAACGTGTTTTAGCATTTTTTTTGCCTGAAAATTGAATTTTTTCTAGAACAGTACAAATCACTTCTGAGACCCAAAAACTCGATTTTTCTGTGTTTTTAGGCTAAATTTGGGATATAAACGGGTATCGAAGATGCATGCACAAATCGACTTTTTGGGCCAAAAAAACATGTTTTAGCATTTTTTTTGCCTGAAAATTGAATTTTTTCTAGAACAGTGTAGACATGTACAAATCGCTTCTGAGACCCAAAAAACTCGATTTTTCGGTGTTTTTAGGCTAAATTTGGGATATAAACGGGTATCGAAGATGCATGCACAAATCTACTTTTTGGGCCAAAAAAACGTGTTTTAGCATTTTTTTTGCCTGAAAATTGAAATTTTTCTAACACAGTACAAATCGCTTCTGAGACCCAAAAAACTCGATTTTTCGGTGTTTTTAGGCTAAATTTGGGATATAAACGGGTATCGAAGATAAATGCACAAATCGACTTTTTGGGCCAAAAAAACGTGTTTTAGCATTTTTTTTGCCTGAAAATTGAATTTTTTCTATAACAGTACAAATCACTTCTGAGACCCAAAAAACTCGATTTTTCGGTGTTTTTAGGCTAAATTTGGGATATAAACGGGTATCGAAGATGCATGCACAAATCGACTTTTTGGGCCAAAAAAACGTGTTTTAGCATTTTTTTGCCTGAAAATTGATTTTTTTCTAGAACAGTGTAGACATGTACAAATGGCTTCTGAGACCAAAAAAACTCGATTTTTCGGTGTTTTTAGGCTAAATTTGGGATATAAACGGGTATCGAAGATGCATGCACAAATCGACTTTTTGGGCCAAAAAAACGTGTTTTAGCATTTTTTTTGCCTGAAAATTGAATTTTTTCTAGAACAGAGTAGACATGTACAAATCGCTTCTGAGACCCAAAAAACTCGTTTTTTCGGTGTTTTTAGGCTAAATTTGGGATATAAACGGGTATCGAAGATGCATGCACAAATCGACTTTTTGGGCCAAAAAAACGTGTTTTAGCATTTTTTTTGCCTGAAAATTGAAATTTTTCTAACACAGTACAAATCGCTTCTGAGACCCAAAAAACTCGATTTTTCGGTGTTTTTAGGCTAAATTTGGGATATAAACGGGTATCGAAGATGCATGCACAAATCGACTTTTTGGGCCAAAAAAACGTGTTTTAGCATTTTTTTTGCCTGAAAATTGAATTTTTTCTAGAACAGTACAAATCACTTCTGAGACCCAAAAACTCGATTTTTCTGTGTTTTTAGGCTAAATTTGGGATATAAACGGGTATCGAAGATGCATGCACAAATCGACTTTTTGGGCCAAAAAAACGTGTTTTAGCATTTTTTTTGCCTGAAAATTGATTTTTTTCTAGAACAGTGTAGACATGTACAAATCGCTTCTGAGACCCAAAAAACTCGATTTTTCGGTGTTTTTAGGCTAAATTTGGGATATAAACGGGTATCGAAGATGCATGCACAAATCGACTTTTTGGGCCAAAAAAACGTGTTTTAGCATTTTTTTTGCCTGAAAATTGAATTTTTTCTAGAACAGTACAAATCACTTTTGAGACCCCAAAACTCGATTTTTCTGTGTTTTTAGGCTAAATTTGGGATATAAACGGGTATCGAAGATGCATGCACAAATCGACTTTTTGGGCCAAAAAAACGTGTTTTAGCATTTTTTTTGCCTCAAAATTGAAATTTTTCTAGCACAGTACAAATCGCTTCTGAGACCCAAAAAACTCGATTTTTCGGTGTTTTTAGGCTAAATTTGGGATATAAACGGGTATCGAAGATGCATGCACAAATCGACTTTTTGGGCCCAAAAAACGTGTTTTAGCATTTTTTTTGCCTGAAAATTGAAATTTTTCTAGCACAGTACAAATCACTTCTGAGACCCAAAAAACTCGATTTTTCGATGTTTTTAGGCTAAATTTGGGATATAAACGGGTATCGAAGATGCATGCTCAAATCGACTTTTTGGGCCAAAAAAACGTGTTTTAGCATTTTTTTTACCTGAAAATTGATTTTTTTCTAGAACAGTGTTGACATGTACAAATCGCTTCTGAGACCCAAAAAACTCGATTTTTCGGTGTTTTTAGGCTAAATTTGGGATATAAACGGGTATCGAAGATGCATGCACAAATCGACTTTTTGGGCCAAAAAAACGTGTTTTAGCATTTTTTTTGCCTGAAAATTGAATTATTTTTAGCACAGTACAAATCGCTTCTGAGACCCAAAAAACTCGATTTTTCGGTGTTTTTAGGCTAAATTTGGGATATAAACGGGTATCGAAGATGCATGCACAAATCGACTTTTTTGGCCAAAAAAACGTGTTTTAGCATTTTTTTTGCCTGAAAATTGATATTTTTCTAGCACAGTACAAATGGCTTCTGAGACCCAAAAAACTCGATTTTTCGGTGTTTTTAGGCTAAATTAGGGATATAAACGGGTATCGAAGATGCATACACAAATCGACTTTTTTGCCAAAAAAACGTGTTTTAGCATTTTTTTTGCCTGAAAATTGATTTTTTTCTAGAACAGAGTAGACATATACAAATCGCTTCTGAGACCCAAAAAACTCGTTTTTTCGGTGTTTTTAGGCTAAATTTGGGATATAAACGGGTATCGAAGATGCATGCACAAATCGACTTTTTGGGCCAAAAAAACGTGTTTTAGCATTTTTTTTGCCTGAAAATTGAAATTTTTCTAACACAGTACAAATCGCTTCTGAGACCCAAAAAACTCGATTTTTCGGTGTTTTTAGGCTAAATTTGGGATATAAACGGGTATCGAAGATGCATGCACAAATCGACTTTTTGGGCCAAAAAAACGTGTTTTAGCATTTTTTTTGCCTGAAAATTGAATTTTTTCTAGAACAGTACAAATCACTTCTGAGACCCAAAAACTCGATTTTTTTGTGTTTTTAGGCTAAATTTGGGATATAAACGGGTATCGAAGATGCATGCACAAATCGACTTTTTGGGCCAAAAAAACGTGTTTTAGCATTTTTTTGCCTGAAAATTGATTTTATTCTAGAACAGTGTAGACATGTACAAATGGCTTCTGAGACCCAAAAAACTCGATTTTTCGGTGTTTTTAGGCTAAATTTGGGATATAAACGGGTATCAAAGATGCATGCACAAATCGACTTTTTGGGCCAAAAAAACGTGTTTTAGCATTTTTTTTGCCTGAAAATTGAATTTTTTCTAGAACAGTACAAATCACTTCTGAGATCCAAAAACTCGATTTTTCGGTGTTTTTAGGCTAAATTTGGGATATAAACGGGTATCGAAGATGCATGCACAAATCGACTTTTTGGGCCAAAAAAACGTGTTTTAGCATTTTTTTTGCCTGAAAATTGAAATTTTTCTAGCACAGTACAAATGGCTTCTGAGACCCAAAAAACTCGATTTTTCGGTGTTTTTAGGCTAAATTTGGGATATAAACGGGTATCGAAGATGCATGCACAAATCGACTTTTTGGGCCATAAAAACGTGTTTTAGCATTTTTTTTGCCTGAAATTGATTTTTTTCTAGAACAGTGTAGACATGTACAAATCGCTTCTGAGACCCAAAAAACTCGTTTTTTCGGTGTTTTTAGGTTAAATTTGGGATATAAACGGGTATCGAAGATGCATGCACAAATCGACTTTTTGGGCCAAAAAAACGTGTTTTAGCATTTTTTTTGCCTGAAAATTGAAATTTTTCTAGCACAGTACAAATCGCTTCTGAGACCCAAAAAACTCGATTTTTCGGTGTTTTTAGGCTAAATTTGGGATATAAACGGGTATCGAAGATGCATGCACAAATCGACTTTTTGGGCCCAAAAAACGTGTTTTAGCATTTTTTTTGCCTGAAAATTGATTTTTTTCTAGAACAGAGTAGACATATACAAATCGCTTCTGAGACCCAAAAAACTCGTTTTTTCGGTGTTTTTAGGCTAAATTTGGGATATAAACGGGTATCGAAGATGCATGCACAAATCGACTTTTTGGGCCAAAAAAACGTGTTTTAGCATTTTTTTTGCCTGAAAATTGAAATTTTTCTAACACAGTACAAATCGCTTCTGAGACCCAAAAAACTCGATTTTTCGGTGTTTTTAGGCTAAATTTGGGATATAAACGGGTATCGAAGATGCACAAATCGACTTTTTGGGCCAAAAAAACGTGTTTTAGCATTTTTTTTGCCTGAAAATTGAATTTTTTCTAGAACAGTACAAATCACTTCTGAGACCCAAAAACTCGATTTTTCTGTGTTTTTAGGCTAAATTTGGGATATAAACGGGTATCGAAGATGCATGCACAAATCGACTTTTTGGGCCAAAAAAACGTGTTTTAGCATTTTTTTGCCTGAAAATTGATTTTTTTCTAGAACAGTGTAGACATGTACAAATGGCTTCTGAGACCCAAAAAACTCGATTTTTCGGTGTTTTTAGGCTAAATTTGGGATATAAACGGGTATCGAAGATGCATGCACAAATCGACTTTTTGGGCCAAAAAAACGTGTTTTAGCATTTTTTTTGCCTGAAAATTGAAATTTTTCTAGCACAGTACAAATCGACTTTTTGGGCCAAAAAAACGTGTTTTAGCATTTTTTTTTGCCTGAAAATTGAATTTTTTCTAGCACAGTACAAATCGACTTTTTGGGCCAAAAAAACGTGTTTTAGCATTTTTTTTGCCTGAAAATTGAAATTTTTCTAGCACAGTACAAATCGACTTTTTGGGCCAAAAAAACATGTTTTAGCATTTTTTTTTGCCTGAAAATTGAAATTTTTCTAGCACAGTACAAATCGACTTTTTGGGCCAGAAAAACGTGTTTTAGCATTTTTTTTGCCTGAAAATTGAAATTTTTCTAGCACAGTACAAATCGCTTCTGAGACCCAAAAAACTCGTTTTTTCGGTGTTTTTAGGCTAAATTTGGGATATAAACGGGTATCGAAGATGCATGCACAAATCGACTTTTTGGGCCAAAAAAACGTGTTTTAGCATTTTTTTTGCCTCAAAATTGAAATTTTTCTAGCACAGTACAAATCGCTTCTGAGACCCAAAAAACTCGATTTTTCGGTGTTTTTAGGCTAAATTTGGGATATAAACGGGTATAGAAGATGCATGCACAAATCGACTTTTTGGGCCAAGAAAACGTGTTTTAGCATTTTTTTTGCCTGAAAATTGAATTTTTTCTAGAACAGAGTAGACATGTACAAATCGCTTCTGAGACCCAAAAAACTCGTTTTTTCGGTGTTTTTAGGCTAAATTTAGGATATAAACGGGTATCGAAGATGCATGCACAAATCGACTTTTTGGGCCAAAAAAACGTGTTTTAGCATTTTTTTTGCCTGAAAATTGAAATTTTTCTAGCACAGTACAAATCGCTTCTGAGACCCAAAAAACTCGATTTTTCGGTGTTTTTAGGCTAAATTTGGGATATAAACGGGTATCGAAGATGCATGCACAAATCGACTTTTTGGGCCAAAAAAACGTGTTTTAGCATTTTTTTTGCCTGAAAATTGATTTTTTTCTAGAACAGAGTAGACATGTACAAATCGCTTCTGAGACCCAAAAAACTCGTTTTTTCGGTGTTTTTAGGCTAAATTTGGGATATAAACGGGTATCGAAGATGCATGCACAAATCGACTTTTTGGGCCAAAAAAACGTGTTTTAGCATTTTTTTTGCCTGAAAATTGAATTTTTTCTAGCACAGTACAAATCGCTTCTGAGACCCAAAAAACTCGATTTTTCGGTGTTTTTAGGCTAAATTTGGGATATAAACGGGTATCGAAGATGCATGCACAAATCGACTTTTTGGGCCAAAAAAACGTGTTTTAGCATTTTTTTGCCTGAAAATTGATTTTTTTCTAGAACAGTGTAGACATGTACAAATGGCTTCTGAGACCCAAAAAACTCGATTTTTCGGTGTTTTTAGGCTAAATTTGGGATATAAACGGGTATCGAAGATGCATGCACAAATCGACTTTTTGGGCCAAAAAAACGTGTTTTAGCATTTTTTTTGCCTGAAAATTGAATTTTTTCTAGAACAGACTAGACATGTACAAATCGCTTCTGAGACCCAAAAAACTCGTTTTTTCGGTGTTTTTAGGCTAAATTTGGGATATAAACGGGTATCGAAGATGCATGCACAAATCGACTTTTTGGGCCAAAAAAACGTGTTTTAGCATTTTTTTTGCCTGAAAATTGAAATTTTTCTAACACAATACAAATCGCTTCTGAGACCCAAAAAACTCGATTTTTCGGTGTTTTTAGGCTAAATTTGGGATATAAACGGGTATCGAAGATGCATGCACAAATCGACTTTTTGGGCCAAAAAAACGTGTTTTAGCATTTTTTTTGCCTGAAAATTGAATTTTTTCTAGAACAGTACAAATCACTTCTGAGACCCAAAAACTCGATTTTTCTGTGTTTTTAGGCTAAATTTGGGATATAAACGGGTATCGAAGATGCATGCACAAATCGACTTTTTGGGCCAAAAAAACGTGTTTTAGCATTTTTTTTGCCTGAAAATTGATTTTTTTCTAGAACAGTGTAGACATGTACAAATCGCTTCTGAGACCCAAAAAACTCGATTTTTCGGTGTTTTTAGGCTAAATTTGGGATATAAACGGGTATCGAAGATGCATGCACAAATCGACTTTTTGGGCCAAAAAAACGTGTTTTAGCATTTTTTTTGCCTGAAAATTGAAATATTCCTAACACAGTACAAATCGCTTCTGAGACCCAAAAAACTCGATTTTTCGGTGTTTTTAGGCTAAATTTGGGATATAAACCGGTATCGAAGATGCATGCACAAATCGACTTTTTGGGCCAAAAAAACGTGTTTTAGCATTTTTTTTGCCTGAAAATTGAATTTTTTCTAGAACAGTACAAATCACTTTTGAGACCCAAAAACTCGATTTTTCTGTGTTTTTAGGCTAAATTTGGGATATAAACGGGTATCGAAGATGCATGCACAAATCGACTTTTTGGGCCAAAAAAACGTGTTTTAGCATTTTTTTTGCCTCAAAATTGAAATTTTTCTAGCACAGTACAAATCGCTTCTGAGACCCAAAAAACTCGATTTTTCGGTGTTTTTAGGCTAAATTTGGGATATAAACGGGTATCGAAGATGCATGCACAAATCGACTTTTTGGGCCATAAAAACGTGTTTTAGCATTTTTTTTGCCTGAAATTGATTTTTTTCTAGAACAGTGTAGACATGTACAAATCGCTTCTGAGACCCAAAAAACTCGTTTTTTCGGTGTTTTTAGGTTAAATTTGGGATATAAACGGGTATCGAAGATGCATGCACAAATCGACTTTTTGGGCCAAAAAAACGTGTTTTAGCATTTTTTTTGCCTGAAAATTGAAATTTTTCTAGCACAGTACAAATCGCTTCTGAGACCCAAAAAACTCGATTTTTCGGTGTTTTTAGGCTAAATTTGGGATATAAACGGGTATCGAAGATGCATGCACAAATCGACTTTTTGGGCCCAAAAAACGTGTTTTAGCATTTTTTTTGCCTGAAAATTGATTTTTTTCTAGAACAGAGTAGACATATACAAATCGCTTCTGAGACCCAAAAAACTCGTTTTTTCGGTGTTTTTAGGCTAAATTTGGGATATAAACGGGTATCGAAGATGCATGCACAAATCGACTTTTTGGGCCAAAAAAACGTGTTTTAGCATTTTTTTTGCCTGAAAATTGAAATTTTTCTAACACAGTACAAATCGCTTCTGAGACCCAAAAAACTCGATTTTTCGGTGTTTTTAGGCTAAATTTGGGATATAAACGGGTATCGAAGATGCACAAATCGACTTTTTGGGCCAAAAAAACGTGTTTTAGCATTTTTTTTGCCTGAAAATTGAATTTTTTCTAGAACAGTACAAATCACTTCTGAGACCCAAAAACTCGATTTTTCTGTGTTTTTAGGCTAAATTTGGGATATAAACGGGTATCGAAGATGCATGCACAAATCGACTTTTTGGGCCAAAAAAACGTGTTTTAGCATTTTTTTGCCTGAAAATTGATTTTTTTCTAGAACAGTGTAGACATGTACAAATGGCTTCTGAGACCCAAGAAACTCGATTTTTCGGTGTTTTTAGGCTAAATTTGGGATATAAACGGGTATCGAAGATGCATGCACAAATCGACTTTTTGGGCCAAAAAAACGTGTTTTAGCATTTTTTTTGCCTGAAAATTGAAATTTTTCTAGCACAGTACAAATCGACTTTTTGGGCCAAAAAAACGTGTTTTAGCATTTTTTTTTGCCTGAAAATTGAATTTTTTCTAGCACAGTACAAATCGACTTTTTGGGCCAAAAAAACGTGTTTTAGCATTTTTTTTGCCTGAAAATTGAAATTTTTCTAGCACAGTACAAATCGACTTTTTGGGCCAAAAAAACATGTTTTAGCATTTTTTTTTGCCTGAAAATTGAAATTTTTCTAGCACAGTACAAATCGACTTTTTGGGCCAGAAAAACGTGTTTTAGCATTTTTTTTGCCTGAAAATTGAAATTTTTCTAGCACAGTACAAATCGCTTCTGAGACCCAAAAAACTCGTTTTTTCGGTGTTTTTAGGCTAAATTTGGGATATAAACGGGTATCGAAGATGCATGCACAAATCGACTTTTTGGGCCAAAAAAACGTGTTTTAGCATTTTTTTTGCCTCAAAATTGAAATTTTTCTAGCACAGTACAAATCGCTTCTGAGACCCAAAAAACTCGATTTTTCGGTGTTTTTAGGCTAAATTTGGGATATAAACGGGTATCGAAGATGCATGCACAAATCGACTTTTTGGGCCAAAAAAACGTGTTTTAGCATTTTTTTTTTTTGCCTGAAAATTGAAATTTTTCTAGAACAGTGTAGACATGTACAAATCGCTTCTGAGATCCAAAAAACTCGATTTTTCGGTGTTTTTAGGCTAAATTTGGGATATAAATGGGTATCGAAGATGCATGCACAAATCGACTTTTTGGGCCAAAAAAACGTGTTTTAGCATTTTTTTTGCCTGAAAATTGAAATTTTTCTAGCACAGTACAAATCGCTTCTGAGACCCAAAAAACTCGATTTTTCGGTGTTTTTAGGCTAAATTTGGGATATAAACGGGTATCGAAGATGCATGCACAAATCGACTTTTTGGGCCAAAAAAACGTGTTTTAGCATTTTTTTTGCCTGAAAATTGAAATTTTTCTAGCACAGTACAAATCGCTTCTGAGACCCAAAAAACTCGATTTTTCGGTGTTTTTAGGCTAAATTTAGGATATAAACGGGTATCGAAGATGCATGCACAAATCGACTTTTTGGGCCAAAAAAACGTGTTTTAGCATTTTTTTGCCTGAAAATTGATTTTTTTCTAGAACAGTGTAGACATGTACTAATGGCTTCTGAGACCCAAAAAACTCGATTTTTCGGTGTTTTTAGGCTAAATTTGGGATATAAACGGGTATCGAAGATGCATGCACAAATCGACTTTTTGGGCCAAAAAAACGTGTTTTAGCATTTTTTTTGCCTGAAAATTGATTTTTTTCTAGAACAGAGTAGACATGTACAAATCGCTTCTGAGACCCAAAAAACTCGTTTTTTCGGTGTTTTTAGGCTAAATTTGGGATATAAACGGGTATCGAAGATGCATGCACAAATCGACTTTTTGGGCCAAAAAAACGTGTTTTAGCATTTTTTTTGCCTGAAAATTGAAATTTTTCTAACACAGTACAAATCGCTTCTGAGACCCAAAAAACTCGATTTTTCGGTGTTTTTAGGCTAAATTTGGGATATAAACGGGTATCGAAGATGCATGCACAAATCGACTTTTTGGGCCAAAAAAACGTGTTTTAGCATTTTTTTTGCCTGAAAATTGATTTTTTTCTAGCACAGTACAAATCGACTTTCCGGGCCAAAAAAACGTGTTTTAGCATTTTTTTTGCCTGAAAATTGAAATTTTTCTAGCACAGTACAAATCGACTTTTTGGGCCAAAAAAAACGTGTTTTAGCATTTTTTTTGCCTGAAAATTGAAATTTTTCTAGCACAGTACAAATCGACTTTTTGGGCCAAAAAAAACTGTTTTAGCATTTTTTTTGCCTGAAAATTGAAATTTTTCTAGCACAGTACAAATCGACTTTTTGGGACAAAAAAACGTGTTTTAGCATTTTTTTTGCCTGAAAATTGAAATTTTTCTAGCACAGTACAAATCGACTTTTTGGGCCAAAAAAACGTGTTTTAGCATTTTTTTTGCCTGAAAATTGAAATTTTTCTAGCACAGTACAAATCGACTTTTTGGGCCAAAAAAACGTGTTTTAGCATTTTTTTTGCCTGAAAATTGAAATTTTTCTAGCACAGTACAAATCGACTTTTTGGGCCAAAAAAACGTGTTTTAGCATTTTTTTTGCCTGAAAATTGAATTTTTTCTAGCACAGTACAAATCGCTTCTGAGACCCAAAAAACTCGATTTTTCGGTGTTTTTAGGCTAAATTTGGGATATAAACGGGTATCGAAGATGCATGCACAAATCGACTTTTTGGGCCAAAAAAACGTGTTTTAGCATTTTTTTTGCCTGAAAATTAAAATTTTTCTAGCACAGTACAAATCGACTTTTTGGGCCAAAAAAACGTGTTTTAGCATTTTTTTTGCCTGAAAATTGAAATTTTTCTAGCACAGTACAAATCGACTTTTTGGGCCAAAAAAACGTGTTTTAGCATTTATTTTGCCTGAAAATTGAAATTTTTCTAGCACAGTACAAATCGACTTTTTGGGCCAAAAAAACGTGTTTTAGCATTTTTTTTGCCTGAAAATTGAAATTTTTCTAGCACAGTACAAATCGACTTTTTGGGCCAAAAAACGTGTTTTAGCATTTATTTTGCCTGAAAATTGAAATTTTTCTAGCACAGTACAAATCGACTTTTTGGGCCAAAAAAAACGTGTTTTAGCATTTTTTTTGCCTGAAAATTGAAATTTTTCTAGCACAGTACAAATCGACTTTTTGGGCCAAAAAAACGTGTTTTAGCATTTTTTTTGCCTGAAAATTGAAATTTTTCTAGCACAGTACAAATCGCTTCTGAGACCCAAAAAACTCGATTTTTCGGTGTTTTTAGGCTAAATTTGGGATATAAACGGGTATCGAAGATGCATGCACAAATCGACTTTTTGGGCCCAAAAAACGTGTTTTAGCATTTTTTTTGCCTGAAAATTGAAATTTTTCTAGCACAGTACAAATCGCTTCTGAGACCCAAAAAACTCGATTTTTCGGTGTTTTTAGGCTAAATTAGGGATATAAACGGGTATCGAAGATGCATACACAAATAGACTTTTTTGCCAAAAAAACGTGTTTTAGCATTTTTTTTGCCTGAAAATTGATTTTTTTCTAGAACAGAGTAGACATATACAAATCGCTTCTGAGACCCAAAAAACTCGTTTTTTCGGTGTTTTTAGGCTAAATTTGGGATATAAACGGGTATCGAAGATGCATGCACAAATCGACTTTTTGGGCCAAAAAAACGTGTTTTAGCATTTATTTTGCCTGAAAATTGAAATTTTTCTAACACAGTACAAATCGCTTCTGAGACCCAAAAAACTCGATTTTTCGGTGTTTTTAGGCTAAATTTGGGATATAAACGGGTATCGAAGATGCATGCACAAATCGACTTTTTGGGCCAAAAAAACGTGTTTTAGCATTTGTTTTGCCTGAAAATTGATTTTTTTCTAGAACAGTACAAATCACTTCTGAGACCCAAAAACTCGATTTTTCTATGTTTTTAGGCTAAATTTGGGATATAAACGGGTATCGAAGATGCATGCACAAATCGACTTTTTGGGCCAAAAAAACGTGTTTTAGCATTTTTTTGCCTGAAAATTGATTTTTTTCTAGAACAGTTTAGACATGTACAAATGGCTTCTGAGACCCAAAAAACTCGATTTTTCGGTGTTTTTAGGCTAAATTTGGGATATAAACGGGTATCGAAGATGCATGCACAAATCGACTTTTTGGGCCAAAAAAACGTGTTTTAGCATTTTTTTTGCCTGAAAATTGAATTTTTTCTAGAACAGTGTAGACATGTACAAATCGCTTCTGAGACCCAAAAAAATCGATTTTTTGGTGTTTTTAGGCTAAATTTGGGATATAAACGGGTATCGAAGATGCATGCACAAAGCGACTTTTTGGGCCAAAAAAACGTGTTTTAGCATTTTTTTTGCCTGAAAATTGAAATTTTTCTAGCACAGTACAAATCGCTTCTGAGACCCAAAAAACTCGATTTTTCGGTGTTTTTAGGCTAAATTTGGGATATAAACGGGTATCGAAGATGCATGCACAAATCGACTTTTTGGGCCAAAAAAACGTGTTTTAGCATTTTTTTGCCTGAAAATTGATTTTTTTCTAGAACAGTGTAGACATGTACAAATGGCTTCTGAGACCCAAAAAACTCGATTTTTCGGTGTTTTTAGGCTAAATTTGGGATATAAACGGGTATCGAAGATGCATGCACAAATCGACTTTTTGGGCCAAAAAAACGTGTTTTAGCATTTGTTTTGCCTGAAAATTGAAATTTTTCTAGCACAGTACAAATCGACTTTTTGGGCCAAAAAAACGTGTTTTAGCATTTTTGTTTGCCTGAAAATTGAATTATTTCTAGCACAGTACAAATCGACTTTTTGGGCCAAAAAAACGTGTTTTAGCATTTTTTTTGCCTGAAAATTGAAATTTTTCTAGCACAGTACAAATCGACTTTTTGGGCCAAAAAAACATGTTTTAGCATTTTTTTTTGCCTGAAAATTGAAATTTTTCTAGCACAGTACAAATCGACATTTTGGGCCAGAAAAACGTGTTTTAGCATTTTTTTTGCCTGAAAATTGAAATTTTTCTAGCACAGTACAAATCGCTTCTGAGACCCAAAAAACTCGATTTTTCGGTGTTTTAAGGCTAAATTTGGGATATAAACGGGTATCGAAGATGCATGCACAAATCGACTTTTTGGGCCAAAAATACGTGTTTTAGCATTTTTTTTGCCTGAAAATTGAAATTTTTCAAGCACAGTACAAATCGACTTTTTGGGCCAAAAAAACGTGTTTTAGCATTTTTTTTGCCTGAAAATTGAAATTTTTCTAGCACAGTACAAATCGACTTTTTGGGCCAAAAAAACGTGTTTTAGCATTTTTTTTGCCTCAAAATTGAAATTTTTCTAGCACAGTACAAATCGACTTTTTGGGCCAAAAAAACGTGTTTTAACAGGCAGGAAGGCAGACAGGCAGGTAGGGAGGTAGGTAGGCAGGCAGGTAGGCAGGCAGGTAGGCAGGCAGGCAGGCAGGTAGGCAGGCAGGCAGGGAAATCTGACTTATATAGGGATGAAGTGAACCAATTTTCTATCCCGTTTCTACCACTAAAGAAAACGTGTTTACATACACCATGCTATTATATATTAGATATATAGATTATAAATTATTCATTATTATATATTATTATTATTATTATTATTATTATTATTATTATTAGTATTATTATTATTATTATTAGTAGTAGTAGTAGTAGTAGTAGTAGTAGTAGTATTGCCAATTGAGGCTTTTGTTCTGGCTATACTTACGACTCTCTCTCTCTCTTTCTCTCTCACACACCCATGTAAACAAAGAAACATTTGCAATGAAATGAAATGAAAATAATGCCGTTGAAAGCAAATAAAGTGTACTAAAAGTGAACTAGTAGTATTAAAAATGATGTAGATTAAAGTGAAGTGTAAAGGTGTGCAATATAGTAGATGAAAATTGAAACTGACTCGAATGTGTAAATGCAGTGTTGCCATGGTGTTGTAGCCACCACTAGCCACCTGTAGCCCAAGTGTGCAGGGTAGAAGCAGTGTTACCAATGTTTTGTAGCCAAGTTTTGTAGCCCCAAGGTGAGTTGTGATTGGCTAAAATGGGGGTGTTGGCGATTTTTGCCGAATATATATAAGGTCGTAAGCCGCCGGGGTGGTTGGTGGGGTGGGGGAGGGTAAAACAAGGGATTGGGGGGGCGAAATTTTGGATTTAGAAGCCAAATAAAAAAAATTTTGGGCTTCTTCTCGACAGCCTAACCAAACCAAGCCTTATTTAACCTAACCTCTTCCTATTATAATTAATAGTAGTAGTATTAGTAGTAGTAGTAATATTAGTAGTAGTATTAGTATTACCTAACCTAACCTAGACCACAGAAGACTACCGGGACCTAACCGGGGCAGACTACCGGGACCTAACCGGGGCAGACTACCGGGACCTAACCTAACATAACAGAACCGGGACAGACTACCGGGACCTAACCGGGGCAGACTACCGGGACCTAACCTAACATAACAGAACCGGGACAGACTACCGGGACCTAACCGGGGCAGACTACCGGGACCTAACCTAACATAACAGGACCGGGACAGACTACCGGGACCTAACCGGGGCAGACTACCGGGACCTAACCTAACATAGCCTAACCGGGGCAGACTACCGGGACCTAACCTAACATAGCCTAACCAGGGCATACTACCGGGACCTAACCGGGGCAGACTACCGGGACCTAACCTAACATAACAGGACCGGGACAGACTACCGGGACCTAACCGGGGCAAACTACCGGGACCTAACCTAACATAGCCTAACCGGGGCAGACTACCGGGACCTAACCTAACATAGCCTAACCAGGGCATACTACCGGGACCTAACCTAACCTAACCTAACCTAACCTAACCTAACCTAACCTACCGAGACCTAACCGGGGCAAACTACCGGGACCTAACCTAACATAACAGGACCGGGACAGACTACCGGGACCTAACCGGGGCAGACTACCGGGACCTAACCTAACATAACACAACCGGGACAGACTACCGGGACCTAACAGGGGCAGACTACCGGGACCTAACCGGGGCAGACTACCGGGACCTAACCGGGGCAGACTACCGGGACCTAACCTAACATAACACAACCGGGACAGACTACCGGGACCTAACCGGGGCAGACTACCGGGACCTAACCTAACATAACAGAACCGGGGCAGACTACCGGGACCTAACCGGGGCAGACTACCGGGACCTAACCTAACATAACACAACCGGGACAGACTACCGGGACCTAACCGGGGCAGACTACCGGGACCTAACCTAACATAACAGGACCGGGACAGACTACCGGGACCTAACCGGGGCAAACTACCGGGACCTAACCTAACATAGCCTAACCGGGGCAGACTACCGGGACCTAACCTAACATAGCCTAACCAGGGCATACTACCGGGACCTAACCTAACCTAACCTAACCTAACCTAACCTAACCTAACCTACCGAGACCTAACCGGGGCAAACTACCGGGACCTAACCTAACATAACAGGACCGGGACAGACTACCGGGACCTAACCGGGGCAGACTACCGGGACCTAACCTAACATAACACAACCGGGACAGACTACCGGGACCTAACAGGGGCAGACTACCGGGACCTAACCGGGGCAGACTACCGGGACCTAACCGGGGCAGACTACCGGGACCTAACCTAACATAACACAACCGGGACAGACTACCGGGACCTAACCGGGGCAGACTACCGGGACCTAACCTAACATAACAGAACCGGGGCAGACTACCGGGACCTAACCGGGGCAGACTACCGGGACCTAACCTAACATAACACAACCGGGACAGACTACCGGGACCTAACCGGGGCAGACTACCGGGACCTAACCTAACATAACAGGACCGGGACAGACTACCGGGACCTAACCGGGGCAAACTACCGGGACCTAACCTAACATAGCCTAACCGGGGCAGACTACCGGGACCTAACCTAACATAGCCTAACCAGGGCATACTACCGGGACCTAACCTAACCTAACCTAACCTAACCTAACCTAACCTAACCTACCGAGACCTAACCGGGGCAAACTACCGGGACCTAACCTAACATAACAGGACCGGGACAGACTACCGGGACCTAACCGGGGCAGACTACCGGGACCTAACCTAACATAACACAACCGGGACAGACTACCGGGACCTAACCGGGGCAGACTACCGGGACCTAACCTAACATAACACAACCGGGACAGACTACCGGGACCTAACCGGGGCAGACTACCGGGACCTAACCTAACATAACAGAACCGGGACAGACTACCGGGACCTAACCGGGGCAGACTACCGGGACCTAACCTAACATAACAGAACCGGGACAGACTACCGGGACCTAACCGGGGCAGACTACCGGGACCTAACCTAACATAACAGGACCGGGACAGACTACCGGGACCTAACCGGGGCAAACTACCGGGACCTAACCTAACATAGCCTAACCGGGGCAGACTACCGGGACCTAACCTAACATAGCCTAACCAGGGCATACTACCGGGACCTAACCTAACCTAACCTAACCTAACCTAACCTACCGAGACCTAACCGGGGCAAACTACCGGGACCTAACCTAACATAACAGGACCGGGACAGACTACCGGGACCTAACCGGGGCAGACTACCGGGACCTAACCTAACATAACACAACCGGGACAGACTACCGGGACCTAACAGGGGCAGACTACCGGGACCTAACCGGGGCAGACTACCGGGACCTAACCGGGGCAGACTACCGGGACCTAACCTAACATAACACAACCGGGACAGACTACCGGGACCTAACCGGGGCAGACTACCGGGACCTAACCTAACATAACAGAACCGGGGCAGACTACCGGGACCTAACCGGGGTAGACTACCGGGACCTAACCTAACATAACACAACCGGGACAGACTACCGGGACCTAACCGGGGCAGACTACCGGGACCTAACCTAACATAACAGGACCGGGACAGACTACCGGGACCTAACCGGGGCAAACTACCGGGACCTAACCTAACATAGCCTAACCGGGGCAGACTACCGGGACCTAACCTAACATAGCCTAACCAGGGCATACTACCGGGACCTAACCTAACCTAACCTAACCTAACCTAACCTAACCTAACCTACCGAGACCTAACCGGGGCAAACTACCGGGACCTAACCTAACATAACAGGACCGGGACAGACTACCGGGACCTAACCGGGGCAGACTACCGGGACCTAACCTAACATAACACAACCGGGACAGACTACCGGGACCTAACCGGGGCAGACTACCGGGACCTAACCTAACATAACAGAACCGGGACAGACTACCGGGACCTAACCGGGGCAGACTACCGGGACCTAACCTAACATAACAGAACCGGGACAGACTACCGGGACCTAACCGGGGCAGACTACCGGGACCTAACCTAACATAGCCTAACCGTGGTATACTACCGGGACCTAACCTAACCTAACCCTTAACCTAACCTAACCTAACCTAACCTAACCCAACCTAACCTAACCTAACCTAACCTAACCTAACCCTTAACCTAACCTAACCTAACCTAACCTAACCCAACCCTTAACCTAACCTAACCTAACCCAACCTAACCTAACCTAACCTAACCTAACCCTTAACCTAACCTAACCTAACCTAACCTAACCCCTAACCTGCTGCCCCGCTGCCCCGCCGCCCCGCCCCGCTGCCCCGCCCCACTGCCCTGCCCCACTGCCCCGCCGCCGCCCGGCTGTCACCCCGCTGCCCCGCCGCCCCGCTGCCCTGCCGCCCCGCTGCCCCGCCACCCCCGCTGCCCCGCCACCCTGCCCCACTGCCCCGCTGCCCCGACGCCCCGCTGTCCAGCCCCGCCGCCCCACTGCCCCGCCCCGCTGCCCCGACGCCCCGCTGCCCCGCCCCGCAACTGCCCCGCTGCCCCGCCCCGCTGCCCCGCCGCCCCGCTGCCCCGCCCCGCTGCCCCGACGCCCCGCCGCCCCGCCCCGCAACTGCCCCACTGCCCCGACGCCCCGCTGCCCAGCCACCCCGCCCCGCTGCCCCGACGCCCCGCTGCCCCGCTGTCAAGCCCCGCCGCCCCACTGCCCCGCCCCGCTGCCCCGCATCCCGCTGCCCCGCCGCCCTGCCGCCCCGCTACCCCGCCTCGCAACTGCCCCGCCTCCCCGCCCCGCCCCGCTGCCCCGCTGCCCTGCCGCCCCGCTGCCACGCCGCCCCGCTGCCCCGCCCCGCAACTAACCTGCCGCCCCGCCCCACTGCCCTGCCGCCACGCCGCCCCGCTGCCCCTAACCTAACCTAACCTAACCTAACCTAACCTAACCTAACCTAACCTAACCTAACCTAACCCTTAACCTAACCTAACCTAACCTAACCCAACCTAACCTAACCTAACCTAACCCTTAACCTAACCTAACCTAACCTAACCTAACCCTTAACCTAACCTAACCTAACCTAACCTAACCTAACCCAACCTAACCTAACCTAACCTAACCTAACCTGCTGCCCCGCCGCCCCGCCCCGCTGCCCCGCCCCACTGCCCTGCCCCACTGCCCCGCCGCCGCCCGGCTGTCACCCCGCTGCCCCGCCGCCCCGCTGCCCTGCAACACCCGCTGCCCCGCCACCCCGCTGCCCCGCCACCCTGCCCCACTGCCCCGCTGCCCCGACGCCCCGCTGTCCAGCCCCGCCGCCCCACTGCCCCGCCCCGCTGCCCCGACGCCCCGCTGCCCCGCCGCCCCGCCCCGCAACTGCCCCACTGCCCCGCCCCGCTGCCCTGCCCCGCTGCCCCGCCGCCCCGCTGCCCCGCCCCGACGCCCCGCTGCCCCGCCACCCCGCCCCGCAACTGCCCCACTGCCCCGCCCCGCTGCCCCGACGCCCCGCTGCCCCGCCACCCCGCCCCGCTGCCCCGACGCCCTGCTGCCCCGCTGTCAAGCCCCGCCGCCCCGCTGCCCCGCATCCCGCTGCCCCGCCGCCCCGCTACCCCGCCTCGCAACTGCCCCGCCCCGCCCCGCTGCCCCGCCGCCCCGCTGCCCCGCCCCGCTGCCCCGATGCCCTGCCGCCACGCTTCCACGCCGCCCCGCTGCCCCGCCCCGCAACTGCCCTGCCGCCCCGCCCCACTGCCCTGCCGCCACGCCGCCCCGCTGCCCCTAACCTAACCTAACCTAACCTAACCTAACCTAACCTAACCCAACCTAACCTAACCTAACCCTT